>JABSNV010000775.1:0-81378 GCA_024085815.1 Flaveria linearis
TGACGTCATTTGGGATGATCCCAAGTTTCTTTCTAATTGCACCATTCATCAAGAGACCAGATCACCACTCTCACCCGAAAAGTCTTAACCGAATCAAGATATCTTAATACATCTTCCTCGGGGTTGCTCTCGCTAACCCTATTGCTTCCATCGACACTGGATTCGCCGACGAATCCAGCAAAAATTGTAGAGATCCTAGGATTAAGGGAAAAATATGTTTTAAGAGAAGGTTAGGGAAGAAAGCGAGGCCCTTTATTTCTTCCTAATTTTTTGGTATTAAAATGTAGATTTTTTTGAATAAATTAATTATAAAACATATTTTATGTTACTTATTTCATAAAAAAACATTTTCATGTTTTGTGACATGTTACCCAATCCGTCCCACTCGCCCATATTGCAAGTGGAGTAAATATAAAATACAACGCCGTTGCTATGGTCGATAACCACTCGTTCAAGACTACGCATGTGTTTGTAGCATCTTTCAACTTCCCCTTTGCTATTTGCAGCTTTATTTTCTCAACTAGACTGTTTCCTGACATGGGTTTATTAGATAACATAATACTAGACCTAATCTAACGAATTTTTCAGATCTTCATAGTCGTAACACACACCAAACACCATGACTCATAACAGTTGGTGATGTGCAGGAAACACACCTGTTTATTTTGATTAACCATTGTCGTCGATCCTTGAAACATCCTTCAGCAGGGGACCCCCATGATGCCTGATAACATTAACTTCAAAGGTTTTAGAGGTAATCAATTATATCTGTTTGATTTGTTCTAAAGTCTACTTATGTTCAAAATAACACTTTACCAAAGCCCACTTGCATCAAAATATAGCCAAATTAAGTAATGTAAGAAATCTAGGTAACAGATAGAGTCACCCAAAGTCTTCAGGTGAGATCCAGCTATCTCCAAGAGCAACTCCTGAACATAAGCACAAACCGAATAAAAAACAGAGTAATCCACTTTTCATACAAACGGCCCATCATTTCTATGAAAAAAATTTGTAAAAGAATGATGATTAGTCAGCTGTTTAATCGTTTAAAATTCTAAAAAGATGGATCTTTTTGGAAATTCTAATATATATGATGAATATATTATTACCTCCAGAATGAGCTTTAACCTTTGATCTCTCAATGGCTTGAGAGCAGAGAGTCCAAGAGTTGCTGCAATTTGCCACCATAAGACTGCCACTATATAAAGAGTACTCTTTGAAGGGTTTTATTTCTGTTGAATATTTCAATCAGTAATGTGTTAATCTGTTGCAGCTTCTTCATCAGTTTTCACCAGTAGCTCTTCATCCTCAACAAAACTGTATCCAGTCCCAACTGGATTATCCTAATTTCCCACCAAAATTTTCATATTAACACTAAAGAAAAATCAACAAAAACTCCATAATGCTCTCTTATATTTTGTCAAAGATTACATACCACAAACAATAAATCTGCTTTTCTGAGCCTGTAGTGTTTCTGGGCTTCAAGAAAGAGTCCAGTGGGCCCATTTCTTGAAAGTTTCCAATCCCACTCCTGAAGCCCCTGTATTTATGCGAAGGATTTCAGAATTCAAACAATAAAATAAAGTTCAATTTGAATAAACTCATATATTATACTTACAGGTCCTCCTTGCAACCAAAGAATTACGGGCCAAGATTCTTTGAATCTTGGGTTCTATAGGGACTTTTGTAGTACCAACAAAACATATGAGCTTCTGTGCTCAAACAATAAACACCCCACACACAAGAATGATAAGATCGAATCGTGAAAATTGTTAAACAATTAACACCCCACAATCACACATACAAGAATGCTAAAAGATTGAATCTTGACAATCTTTCAAACAATAACACCCACAAACACACAAGAACGTTAAAAAATTTGAATCTATGGAAATCATTTACCAATAAACACCCACAGACACACACAAAATGTTAAAAGATTTGAATCTTGAAAATCATCTAACAATAAACACCCACAAACACATACAAGATTGTTAAAAGATAAATCTTGAAATCGTTTAACAATAGACACCCACAAGCACACACATAAGAATGTTAAAAGATTGAATCTTGAAAATCAGTTAAACAAGCAAACTGGAATTTTAAATCTTACTAGGCCTAACTTCAACATAACCCCCATTTCTCTGATCCATCTGGAGTCCCAGCAGGCATGGCCAATACTCCCTTGTAAAGTGAAAGAAAGAGAACACAGTGAAACACAACAAAGCAACAAAATAGGATTTCCCATTCTCCAAAGAAGCTGAAACAATCACAACAGTTGTAGTTGTATATATTACAAGATAAAAGAAGTATGAGGAATGTATGACTGTATATTGAATTGCATGCAACTGCATATGATTCAAATTATATTTTTAGATCACCAAAAATAAACCTACCAAATTCACTGATCAATGGAACTTTTTCCAAGTTTTTTGTAAAAAAAAGTGTTTGGATATAAGGGAGTTAAGAGTTTTTACAATTGAATCGAAATTAGTGGGTGACTTTATAAGTGATTGGTGAGTGAAGATTGAGTGTAAAGGAGGGTCAATTGCTGTCAAGAAAATGACTTTAATGACTATTCATCAGGTCAAATTTTTACTACTCTACAATATGATATAATTTCTGCCCTCAATCTAAAAACAACAGAAAGAGAAAGTTCCCTCCAGAAATAAGGTCTATCGTTGCGATTACATTTATTCTTTTTGGGTATTTTTTAACCATAACCTGCCATTTATTCCTTTCTTTAAATAACTATTTACTAAATTGGTTTTATCTATAATTGAGGAGAACAAACAATGATTGTAACAAACTAGATCTGTTAAAGCAGTGAAGTTATAACAAAATAACACATGGATCTTCTTGTGGAGTAGTTTATTTAACATTTCATTTTAATTATTAAAAAAATTGTTGTGTCAATTTGGTTTTCGAGGTTAATAATTTATCAGATTGGTCATTCAGCACATTATATTTATACATATATTGTATAGTTTGTGTATCGTATATCGTGGAGCAACATATTGGCTAGAATTGTTAGTACCAATTAGATGAGAGAAAGGTGTGTCTTTTACCTTACTTGCAGCGTATCACTGATGTGGTCCTAAAACCCTTCTTTACTTTCTTGCAGATAAACTGTGACTTGTAAATAGAACATAACAAACAACAAACAAACATACCCAGTGCATCCCGCTGAAGAGCAGGGTCTGGGAGGGGTATGTGGTGGCAAGTCTTTCCTCTATCCTGAGAGATAGAGACCCGCTTACGAAGAGACCCCCGACTCGTTACAAAGGCAGTAACCATAACAATCATAATAAATATCACATATTACATATCACATACACTCACATATTACATTCATACCATTCGCAGATCACATATCACATATCACATGTCACATATCAGATATCACATATCGCATTCCATCTTCAACCAGTGCAGGCATTTGTTAGAACCAATGCAAGCAATGTAAAATAGACATAATATGCACAAATATAATTACATAAGATTAAGTCCAGATGATAAATACATGGTCTTAAAGGATCCTTTTGCATTTGTTAGAACCAAGTGCAGGCAATGTAGAAGCCAGGTGGTATTATCTGCAGAAGTTATCCAATGAACGACCAATTAAAAATTATACATAAGTGACCAAATTGGCGTAAAAGAAGGCTACCTATCATTCTGAAGTAAACCACAAACCAAAGTAACATTTCCTAAATCAGAGGTTTTGCTCAATTTTATCATTCAGTAACATCATATTGAACTCCTGATGTTCTGACACCATACTTGATCCACATAATCATATACTACATTGAGTCTTACACAAGTGAAGTTCTACTACTATACTTGAGCAACATGCCAAAAGAGTAAAGATGGCATGTTCCCTCGTAATGAACCTAGTTTTCATCTGGGCATATAATCAAACACCTGGCATGCGACATAAAACCTTGCAAAACAATAGCACAAAAAACGTACTCTTGCATTATTACAGCAAATCTTCAACACAATCGAGAAATTACATTGTATTCAAAGAATGTGAACAGGTAGGAATAGTATAAACAAGATCAATGCATATGACTAATACTTGTTTAAATTGTTGCAATTAAAATAACATCTAGGTGTTTAAAATTAATTAGATGTTTAAAAATTAATTAGATGTTAATTAGAGTTTTATATCTAATCAAGGTGTTTAAAAAACAAAAACTTTAAATAAATTAATTAGATGTTAACAAATCACCTCTCGATTTTCAAAAAAAAAAAAAACTAAAACCATCTGTTATGTTGATTACACATTTTGGGCTATGAAGATTTTTGTCCTGTGCCCGAATTATCATCCCTGTAAAAAAAAAGAAAAAGTTAAATGTTTCTAAATAAAATTTTTGACCTAATGTATATTTCTTTAAAAAAATATTTTGAACTTCATCTTTATCTGAACTTTTTAACAGTTTTACCACACGTAGCACATCTTCCACCCACGTGTCCCCACGTGTCATCTTTACACCACTTTGTTCCAGACAAAGTCTACCAACTTCCACTTAAAGTTTTTATATAGATCCCACTCATCAGTCATCACCAATTCACCATCCTCAATCCGACAAAGATACCACAGGCATCACTTCATATTCCCATCACCCACCCCCAAATGGCTCCAAAGAAAACTGTGGTCAAAACCACCGAGAACCATACGAGAAACAGTCAAAGTTTCCGTCATCGACCAAACCACCAGAACCCATCACCGAGGCCTTTCATCCAACGAAAAAAATCGAAATCGTCACCGTCGAAGCCCCAAAAGACCAACTAACCCTAGAAGACGACGACGACGACGACACCCATTGGAAGACGAAGATAACAACGACATCGAAAACGGTCGAGAAACGAGGGAGATCAAGGTTCAAGACACCCACCACCAACACCAACACACCACCAACACCCAAACCAACACCGACACGCCGACGCCGAAAAAAGAAAAAGAAAATCGAGAAGAAACAGCGAGCGGAGGAAGAGGCGGAGGAGGGTGGGGATAGTGGTGGGGGGTGAGGGGTATAAGAGGTATGTGTATAGGGTTTGAAACAGGTATCCTGATTTGGGGGTTTCGTCGAAAGCGATGACGGTGATTAATAATTTGATGGGTGATATGTTCGAGCGGTTGGCGGAGACCGCGGGGCGGTTATCGGAGTATAACAAGAAGATGACGTTGACATCGAGGGAGATTCAGGCCGCGGTGAAACTCGTGCTTCCCGGGGAGCTCGGGAAGCACGCGATCGCCGAGGGGACGAAAGCGGTCACGAGTTACGTGTCCTACGGGGCCGGGGGAGGAGAGGTGGCGGGAAGTAGGTTGTGGTTTGTTTTAAGTATCTCTGGGCGTTAAAAGGTTGTTTTGTAGGCTCGGTGTTTTGTGTTGGGTTTTGGTTTTATTTTAGGTTTATGTAGATTGGAATGTAAATTTGATGCTAACGATGTGTAATGTGTTTTACTTTTTTTTTGTGTGTTTTTCTTTTGGAGTTTTAGGTTTACTATCACGTTGTAAATTCCGAATCTAATAAACTAGAACTAGCTCGGTCTATGTATCTATTTATACTACGTATCTATTTATACGATTAAGAGGGTTTTTTTTTACATGTGATACAATGACAGTTTGTAAATTTTAGTTTCCCGAGTCTCTTTCTTAATAAATATAACTACTCATAATTTATTTATTTATTTTAAGACTAAAATATATTTTATTAACTAAGAAAAAATCTTTTTATAAATATAATTTCTAAATATATAATTTTATAATAAATAATAAATTTTTTATCAGACTTTTTATTAAAAATAAGAGATATTTTAAAACTTGTGTTTTTAAAAATAAAATTTAATGAAACAAAACGATTAAATTCTAACTTTCATAAGAAATTTTTAAAAATAGCACAAAAATTTAACAGCTACTTAAACAAATTAGAAAAAATAAAATTTTGAAAAATGATATCGTTGTTTATTATTTAAATACGAGATACTAATATAGTAACAAACATTTATTTTGGCATTAATGATATTCGTATTTTTGTTGGGGTGTTGGGGACTATTTTGTTTCTATTTTTCATTAAGACGAAAGACGAATTATCAATATCATCACAACATACTCTACCTTAGTCATGGGTTACACTCTTAACTACATTGTTCATTTAGCACTTTAATAATCTCATCTAATGAAGTATTTAACCTCCTTTTAAGTCTTTTTTTTTTTTTCTAATTGAAACCTGATAAACCCGTTTTTTCATTGATAATCTTGAAAATATGATATAACATTATGTGAAGCATTGCTCCTATGCTCCTTGAAACATTGATGGTGTCGTACCCACCTCACTTTTATACCATACCAAGCCGAGGTGTCAGGGTTCCAACATGTTACAAGGTATATAAGAAGGTATATAAGTAGGTAGATGAACTAGAATAGAAAAAATATGATGGTATAAGAGTGGAATCTTGTGAAAAATTATCCTCTCCAACACAAGGAAGTTTTATGGTGTTCATTCATGTAACAGGATTTATCTAATATAGGTAAGAATTCTTATACAAATAACAAGGATCCAATATGATGAAGTTAGTTCTCCATATAGAGAGGGATATGAGATGCTAGTGGTCGATTTCCTATGCAAATGAGATGGCTGTGATGAAGGCTTCTATCATTCTACATTTCTATGTATGTGGGAGTCTTCAAATTTTACTGGGCTTTGTTATTATGATCCGGGTCGGCCCAATTACTTATGATGATTAGGTCCATTTGGTTGGCCCATTACAGACTCGATGGCTCACCGGTATTTCTCAACTACCAGGGTTGAGCGTAGAATTCGATATCTTAAAATCAATGTTTTCAGAACCGGATCGGACATTGAACCGACGGTTTACTGGTTGGTGGTCGTACTGGATTTAATTACCGATGATATCATAATTATATATATATATTATTTATATAGTTATTATATAATCAAATATAAGTAATTTATATATGATTTATATATTATTTTTTATAGTATATATAACTTAAGTATATTTGTATATCTAACACACTAATTTATAGTTCACACCCTGTTTTAACTCAAAAAAATCAAAAAAAAATACCCCAAACCGGTCTGAACCGGTCCGGTTTCCCTGTCCGACCACCGGTTCGGGAAGAACCGGCAGGTTCGACCACTCAAAAACAATCATACCTACCGGACCGGCCACCGTACCGATCCCTGGTTGAACCGGCCGGCCGATCCGTCGTGAAACACTGCTTAAAAGTTAAAAACAAAGATTGTTCGAGTTTTCTGTTCTTTTTTTTTTTTATTTTTAGAGGTGAAATGGTGGTTCTTTCATCCGTTGATATCCTCAAAGTCACGTCGATGTCACCTCGTCACATATACTTGTAAGATCTCTTAGTTATCCTTGAAATAAGAATTCATTCCCTGCTTCAAATTGTATAATTGAATTCAAATTCAGATATTTTTTTTTGATGCCTACGGCAATATTACTGTTACTCGTCTGTCGTGGCATTGGTGGTACCATAAAAATCGTTAGACTTGCTTATAGAAAAACAGTATTCTGGGTTGGTGATTTCTAGTTTTGCTCGAGAGTTCGTATACATCAAGCTCACTCCCATCCTTACACATCATTTATAATTCTAAATACACCAAGAACCAATTTAAACAAGATCAAAACCATAGCTTGGCCTTTTTCTGAACTAACAATACAAAGGTGAAGAATCTGTTCAAAAACTAACAACCAATATATAGTTATATTCATCACAAACAGCCTCATTAAACTCATCATAATATGTGACCTACGGACTACGCCATAAGCTAGATAAAACGACTAAAAGACATTAAATACCTTATCAAATATAGTAATGAACTAATGATATATTAATATATGTCTACAACATCTTTTTTTCATATTTTTATTTTTTAATCATATATTTAAATTCATTTTCAAAAAAATGCTCCGAAATAGTTAAAAGTTCAGTTTTCAAAGTGAAACAATATATTAAGAATAAATTAGCAGATGTTTGAACTACAAGTTATAAATATTTATATTCATTTTCAATAATTCTAGACATACAAGAATCAATATTAAAATATTTCCACTTAAATAGTTAAATCCAAATTTCACAAAACCCTTCCAAATATTTGTCAGTCACAACTCACAACACAACACAGCAAACCCATCACAACCTTCAAACCCTTCATCCTTATCACTCTCTATTCCGATCACCATGACCACTTTCTTACCACCGGAGTTTTACTCCAAGAAGAAGACGCCGCGAGATCTCTCAGATCGCCCGCGGCGTCTTCGTTCGCCACCACCTCCCCTTTCGACTCGTCTTTGGTCCTCACCATCCTCATCCTCCTCACCGTCCTCTTCCTTATGGCTTTCTTCTCCCTCTACATCCGCCGTTCTCATCCCACTCTGACGGCCCCCTCTCGGGCGTCATAACACCCCGCCGCGCTTCTTACCAGAGAGCGCGGCGGGTGGACCCCGCCACCGTTCGCTCTCTCCCCAACATCGCATACGGTGGTGGCGGCTCGAGCATTCAGGGGGAATGCTCGATCTGCCTCAGCGAGTTTGAGGAGAAAGAACGGTGACGGTAATCCCGTACTGCCGTCACGGGTTCCACCCTTGCATCGAGAGGTGGCTTCTGTCGCACGTATCTTGTCCGTTGTGCCGTCGACTCAGCTTTTTCCGGTCGCCGGAGATGATCTTTGGCGACGGAGGTGGAGAGAGGGACCCGCCCCCACGTGAGTGAATGCATGTGGGCCCTGGTGAGACGTTTGTTGCGGGTAACAATTGTTGTGGGAACATTTTTGCAGTGAACCACGTGGGATGGTGACACGTGGGATGTCATGTAAAAAATGTACCTTTGTAATTTTATTTTTGATTTTGTTTTTGACATTTTGTAATTTGCTTGTAGGGATTCATGTTGCCAATGAATTAGGTTGGATAAATATGGTATTGATCGATATACATTACAAAAGCATAACAAATTTTGATAGATTACTTCGATTTCAAGTCATTGTTAAATAGTGTGCTATTTACACTAATTAACGTCTTTTAATCTATGTATTGGTTATCAACTTATCATAAATACATGAACCCTTATTTTAAAAAAGAAATATTTTAATATACCTGGTACTGTGTGGTCACAATCCCTTTTCCTTGTTATTATTTATTAAACGTATTTGCAAAGACATTATAGACAAACGACTTTTGTTGTGGGATAAGACTTAGGGTCTATTGGGTCATGGGTTCGAATCTAACAAAGGGGGTTTTTCTCATAATATGAGTTTTTCTCCTGAATTGGTGACTTGATGGTGGAATATGACGCGTGGTAACACTGGAGGCACGATGATATTTTAGTTATCCGTGAGTGATTCCATTTAGCCGTTCAAAAAAAATTTATTAAACGTATTTATTTTATTACGCAATGTTGTAGCTTTGACAGGTAATTTTGTTGAGGTTTTAATGTAGAGAAAATGAAATGTTTGTTTGGTGTGAAGCGATTACTGCGACCTACCATGTCTTCCCCAATAAGCTTATGCCAGCTGGCAATAATATTTGCTAAATGTAACCACCACAATTATCCACGAATTTGTACTTTTTTATATTTTGAAATAAGATTTATATGGGGATGGTTTGTGGTTTGATAACATATATTTCATCAGGTCACTGTTACCGTACGTCAATTTGGGTAAGGACATATATGAGTAATTCTATATTTGTTAGGCCAGGCTATCATTCATAAGAAAAATCTAAATAAACTAGTGATATTTTTCTCTAAAAAATACAAACATCATTTGGATTTATATAATTATAAATTGACTATTTTTACCCTTTTAGTTACATTATTCTAATTACTACTATTATTCTTGAAATAACATTATATAAACATACGTTAAGTCTACGATAAAATAGGTATTGGGTTGGTCTATTAGTTACATTATTCTTATTAATACTATTATTCTTGAATATAACATACGTTAAGTCTACGATAAAAAGAGTATTGGGTGGCTAGACCACGGTTCCCATCCCGTATTTATATAAAAGCATTAATTTTTTACTCTTTATTTTAATTAAATATATTTTTTTTATATTTTATCATTATACTTTCTCTATCATTCACTCACAACCACTTTAAAATTATTAAAAAAATTAATGGGAGTTGTATGGTCTTTCCTAAAATATAAGAATCAAGGTACAATTCTCATATTTTTCTCTTTACTTTACTCACAACGATCCCATATAATATAGGAAACACAATTACATCAAAATAAAAAACTACTGTGAATGTTTTAAGCCTTCTTTATAACTTAATTTAATTAAACAATTTAAACGAACTAAAGTACGAAATGCTCACCTTGGTTTTGTTTTGTGTTATTCGTTATTTTTTAAAGTACGGTCACCATGCACGGTGTATGTTTAAATGTCTAGGACGAAGAATCATTACAAATTTCAACTCCACGTGTATCCGCTTTGAAAATATACAAGTATACAACCTTAATTTATGATCATCATAGGTTAATAAAAATTAGGGGTGTTTAAAATATCCGAATCCGAAACTGAATCTGAAATATCTGAAATTCGGATATCCGAACTTCGGATATCCGAAATTTCGGATTCGGATTTGGATAGTGATTTTCAGAATTTTCGGATATTTCGGATATCCGAAATATCCGAATATGCAACAATATTTTATGAAAATATTAATATTAAATATTAATTAAAATATTTCGGATATTTTTAGATTTCAGACATTTTAATAAAAAACTTCGGATATCCGATAAAAACTTCAATAAAAATTATTATAATTTTATAAAATTTTATTAAATAATACAATTTTTTTTTTGTTTGATTCGGATATCCGAACATATCCGAAATTCGACTCGGATAGTGAAATCCATTATCCAAAAATTTCGGATACCCAAATTTAAACACCCCTAAATTAATGATAGCTTGATAACATTTTGGACTGATACGTGGATATAATTAATATTAAAAAATTTGACTTTCGAAAACGCTAATATGTTGATGTTCGCCCACCACCCAAGAAACAAACTTTCTAGGCTCTTGCTACTATACGTGAACATTCATGACTTCTAATGAAGGTCAAGTAATATTAATGTTAGAGTAAATTGTCGTTTTGGTGTCCTGTGGTTTGGTGAAAATTGCCACTTTATCCAATAGTTTTTTTTTGCATCTGGGTCCCTGTGGTTTACAAATCTTGTCATATTCATCCAGTCCGTTAACTCCATCCAAAATTTCCGTTAAATGAGGGGTATATTGGTCATTTTACATATATTTTTTTTATTTTTTTAAACTTGATTTAATATATACTCTTTAATACATTGCTATTTTAGTCCCTGTGGTTTTGAGCGTATTTGCAATTTAGTCCAAAATAACACCACAACCACTACCCGTCACAAGAACCACCGAACCACCACCAACCGCCCCATCACAAAGCCACCACACCACACAGAGCGCCACCCACCACCACGCACATTGAATCGTCGCTACCATGTAAACCTAAAATTCGACAATCAATATTGGACTTGTAACATACTACTTCGAAAATATATCAAACCCTACTAATACCTCTACAATACACGTTTTCAAGGGTTCCAATACTTTTCGAAAGGGTTTGTTATAAGTTGAGGATTAACGGTTTGTTCTAGGGTCTACATGGTGGTGGTGATCTAGTATGTGACGGCAGAGATCTAATGTGTGGTGGTGGAGATCTAATGTGTGGTGGTGGTGCCCGTCTGGTGTGGGTTGGTGGTTTTATGATAGGGTGGTGGTGATGATTTAGTGGTTCTGATGGAGTGGTGGTGGTTTTACGTCGGCGGTGGTGGTGTGGTGTGTAAATACGAGGTCCACTCTAGATGGTTCCGGTCTTGTTGAACTTTGATTTACCAATGCTCTCTGAAGCTTCACACCTACGCACAATGAAAACAACACCAGTTAAGGCGTTCCAAGGGAAATATCCCTGGAACGACCCTCCGGCGTGAAGTGAGTATTGGTTGAATGGAAATATGTGATAGGGATAATTAAGGGGAGCTTTTGTGTGTATTCTTTTGTGAGGATCTCGAACCTCCTTACCTGGTATTTATAGTGTTTGCCTGCTGCAATCGTGTGCTGATTTACAGGGATTATTCCCGACAAATCCATTACCTTTTATATTCTCCGACCGTTACTGAATTATCGGTTATGATTGGGGTGATTCCGATGTAATTAATGTGGGGCACATGTCCTGCTGGCTTACCCGTTCCGCCCACATGGGCCGGGCTTTCGGGTTCGTTACCCGTCTTGTGTGGGTTATTTGTACCCTACATCTACATGGTGGTTCCATCACGGGTGGTGGTGATATGTTGTTTATGCAAGGTGGTGGGATTTTTGGACTGAATTGACAAACATATCCAAACCATCGGGACTAAAATAGCAATTTATTTAAAGTGAATATATTAGTGTGGTTTAAAAAAATAGAAAAATAAAACATATATGTAAAATGACCAATATCCCTTCATTTAACGGAGAATGTTGGATGGAGTTAACGAACTGGATGAATATGACAGATTTGTAACCCACAGGGACCCAGATACGAAAAATAAACTATTGGATGAAATGACAATTTTCACCAAATCACAGTGACGAAAATGACAATTTACTCTTAATGTTACTTAAAAAAATGTCAGCATGGCTCCACTAGTTGCAGTTTGAGCAGCCACGTCGTCGTTTTCAATTCGTCGGTGAAATAGTTGTAACATTAATAAGATGCATGGTTTCAATCTCGGGTTCTATTGGCAGAAGTCCTTTATTTAATTATTTCTCTCTTATTATTATACAATATTATAACTATAAGTAATGTTTGTCGATCTTTCTAGAATGCACGTGATCATGTTATCGGAAAATATGATATATACGTGCCCTTTGGAAACCACCCGCACATGCTTGATAACCCTCACGGCAATGCGTATACTTTTGTCTACTTCATATCTTTAATTTTCATTATCTATTTCCTCTTTTTTTATTTGTTTTTTCTTTTACTACATTGTATGGGTAGTAGGGGTTATTCATGATGCCTCCATGTTATAGGTAGTGGCAATTTCTTGTTTTCTCGTAATATTTTTAATGGGTGTTTTTTCTTCTTAATGAAAGAGAATATGTAGAAAAATTGTCACAAGTATTTCTCTCTAAATTTCTTCTAGTTTCTTCCTATTTTCTTTGGTCATTGAATCGATCGGTCCACATTAAAATGGTATTATATGTACGAAAGAACACTCGCGAGCTATTAACATGGCATGCTAAAACTAGTGTGAAAGGTGGTAGTGCATAGCGTGAGTTGATGATGTTCTTAATTTGTTAAAAGGGTGGTAGTAGTTAACTGGTGGTCGATTAAAATTTCCAAAGTGTCAAGTGTGAAGTAGGAGGCCATTTCAGTACTTCTGTAATTGCTAGTGAGTTTGTTAATCAATGTGCTAGTAGCTGTGGTTAGTTGGAAAAAGAGGGGATCCAAAGCTTGAGAGCCTACATAACCAACTCTCTAGCAAATCGGTTAATATCTTAAGTAGTGACTGTGTATATTCGGATGATGCCTAGTAAGTCAATTGAAGATCACATGATGAACTCATTAAACTGATCTTAGATTCTGAGAAAGTAGGTACTACTACATTAGAGGATGAAGACCGGACTATTATATATCTGTCCTTGCGAGAATGTTATGTTTATTTCGTAGATACAGTCATGAATGGCAGAGAGAGTGTGGGTCAGCGTAGGAAGTACCTTCTTCATTAAATTCAAGAGAATTCAAGAAACGAGTTGAAGTTTCAGGATGATACAAGCAGGACTGGTTGTAAGAATCAGTTCCGAACATAGAGTTTCCCGAAGTCAAGAAGAGTTTCAGATCAAAATCACTTCTGGAAAGCACTTCAACACTTGAAAATTGAACATCTGGCTTCAGTACATTTACAAGATACTAGAGCTGGTTTCATGTTAACTAATGTGAGGTATTGAGTTAACTAGAATTTAGTTTTCTCTTGGTAATCTAGAAGAAGTTGGTTATCATGCGAGCTTGAAAAACACAAGGCCAGAACGGTAAGAGGTTCATGTTACCTAAATTTACTAGGTATTTTTGTGTATATCAATCAAAAAAATATAAATGGAACCGAGCCTAGCTAAGCCGAGCTCTATGCTTGTCTGTAACGATTGCAATATAGTTTGGGATCGTATTTCATGTTGTCCAGCATAGAACAATTTCTGATGCACGAGTTAAAAGTCACTGTATGAGAGATTCGACAAGAGCTTTAGGCCTGGTGAAGTATACTCATCATGATTTTGACATTAATACATATTTAACCATTTTGCCATTCAACAAAGGCTGAGCTTCTTCTTCGATCATTGGTATCAACCTTAAGACTATTGTCGACTTCAAAAATAAGATCAAAATCCAATAAGAACTCGCCATCTGTCAGCCTTGCTGTCATTCCAACTGCTAATTACCACTTCAGGTGTTAAAAATTGTATTAGTAATATGAGTCATATGTCCACCTCAGCTTACGGGTGCCTGACACTTTCTTTTACCTTTGACCAGTTTATCTTTTCTGCACAGTTTGAGCATACGTACACGCGTCCACACCTGCGTTAGCAAAACCAAGTGTAAAAAAACAATATAAACTAAAGTAGAAATATTACAGACATGAACCCGAACGCCTTATCAACCCTGGATTGGAAACCGGGATACGTCATAAAGAGATTTTAAAATATATATAAAATGTAAGTCGAATTTAAAATTAAATTTAATAATAGATTGTATTTTTGTCATCAGGCTGCATTGACCTTTTGGCCTTTTCATATCCATACGCTAGGAAACTTTGAAGCATTTATCAAGGTTAATGTTGCTTATGATGTTGGGGATCTTTAAAATTTAAAAGTTATAGGCATGGTTAACTTAGTCACTATCACAAAACTTGCCAGCTAACAATGATACTTTTTATAAAAACATACATATTTACCTATTGGATGAAGAATCAAATCCATTGTCACTACATAGGAGCAAGCCTGCAAGCTTTTCACCTACAATTAAGTCAACGGTGAGAAAGGATTTTCAAGGATATAAAACATAAAGAAGCATATTGTTGCAATAGTTATTCAGCTTTACTTTAGTTCAGGGACTTGTTTAGTAATATGTGTAAGTGGTAGGGAGTTAAGTGTCATTCTTTGAACTTGTTTTGTTTAGAAAGCGGGAATGTTGGTTACAGTTAGTTTTCTTCTTTATAACTAACTGATAGCCTAATCAGTAAGATCTTCAATTCTTGTATTCTCAAACCTAATTTCATAGCATAATCAAAGTTGTTGATTCTTGATTGGTTTTGTTTTTTTCATAATTTCGTTGTTTGATTTCGTGGTGTTGAATTCATTTGGTTGATTTCTTCAACAATTGGTATCAGAGCCTAAGAGCTCGAACCGTGATCCGCGATTGAAGAACAGATAGAAGACGAGATGTGTCAACGAAGTTTGAGCTTGAAAAATTTGATGGTAAGAACGATTTGGATTGTGGAGAGTCAAGATGAGGGCGTTACTGGTGCACAATGGAGTTGTTGATGCTCTGGAAGGTGCGGACCAGTTGCCGGCAACTCTCACCGCAAAGAAAAGAAGGAGATCTTGGAGAAGGCTCACAGTGCGGTGATACTGAGTCTTGGTGATAGGTTTTGCGAGAAGTCTCGAAAGAACATCAGCTGCTGGAATCTGGGCTAAATTGGAATCGCTGTACATGACCAAATCTCTTGCCATCGGTTGTATCTAAAGAAGAGGCTGTACACGTTTCAATTGAGTCCAGGGAAATCAATTGAAGATCATACAGATGAGTTTAATAAACATCCTGGATCTTGGTAATATTGATGTAGAGTTAGAAGATGAATCAGGCCATAATATTTCTTACATCTCTGCCCCAATCATATGAGCACTTTGTGGATACACTGCTATATGGCAGAGAACCCTCTCAATGGAGGAGGTCTTGGCCGCGTTGACTCCAAAGAATTAAAGAAAAGGTCCGATCAAAGGAAGAAGCTGGTGAAGGGCTAGTGGTTGAGAGAACTGATCAGAGGGGCATAAAACTCGAATCCATCCAGATCCAAGTCTAAGCAAGAAGAAGAATTGTATGTTTGTAACTCAGATAAGCATTTGAAAAGAGAATGTTCCAGAGTGGAAGAGGAAAGAAATGAGGGAAGTTCAAGTCACAATGGGTCTTTCAAGGTTCATAATAATGCACTTCTCAAGGTGATCTCTCTGAAGGGTACGATAGTGTGATGTCTTATGGTGTAAAGGGTGCCGTGAACATGGAGTGGATCTTGGATTCGGGGTTGTTCTTACCACATGTCTCCAGTGAAAGAGTATTTCAAGGAGTTGAAGCTTGAAAGGTTGGGGAATGTACAACCTAGGTGATGATCGTCCATGTGAGATTCAAGGGATAGGAAGTGTCTTACTTAGCAGCTAGACAATGGTACTGAAGTTAGCTTGGGAGATGTAAGGTACATTCCAAATCTCAAGAGAAACCTAATTTCTTTGGGAGTGTTTGAAAGGGATGGTTATCATGTGGTTTAAGAAATGGAAGGGCCAAGTCATAAAGGGGTCAATGGTGAGCTGTCTGGTACCAGGAGACACAATACATATACTTCTTAGATGAGAGATCAATACGTGGTGATAGAGGGTCTATGTTGCTGACAGTGAAAGTGCTGCCAAGTTGTGGCATAGTAGATTGGGTCATATCAGCAATCAAGGTTGTTTGAGTTTGAACAAAAACACTGATAGGGCCACTATCTAATTGTGATGTTGGTTTTTGTGAGCATTGTGTCTTAGGGAAGTCTCATAGAGTCAAGTTCAGCAAAAGTTCTCACAAGTCAATGGGTGTGTTGGATTACATCCATGCAGATTTGTTGGGACCGGCAAGAACTGAGTCTCTAGTGGGAGCAAAGTATTCCTTTCTTTGATCGATGATTCTCAGAAGAGTGTGGGTTTATGTTTCTAAAAGCAAAGATGAGACTTATCAAAGATTTAAAGAATGGAAATCACTGGTAGAAAACCAGACTGAAAGGAGAATAAAGAGACTTAGAACAGACAATGGATTGAGTTTTTGCAGTGGATTATTTGAAAACTGTGCAAGGATTGTGGAATTGCTAGGCACTACACAGTGGTTGGACCACCACAGCAAATGGACTAGTTGAAAGAATGAACAGGACCTTGTTGAATAAGGTCAGGTGTCCTTTTGACTAGTTCTGGTTTGCTAAGAAGTTTTGGGCTGAAGCATTGAGTACAGCTGCATACTTGGTTAATAGGTCTCCTTCATCAGCCATTGGAAGTGCACTCCAATTGAAAAGTGGTCAGACATAAGCTGATTATGGTTCTTGAAGGTGTTTGGCTGTTAGCTTATGCACATGTGAAGCAGGGTAAGCTAGACCCAAGGGCACAAAAGTGTATATTTCTGGGTTATCCGGAGGGTGGAAGGGATTCATGTTATGGAGGTTAGATAATGTGAAGCCCAAGGTGATTATTAGTAGAGATGTGGTGTTTCAAGAAGCTGTCATGTATAAAGATGTAATGGGAACAGGTGGATCTCCAGGTCATGAGGCTAGTCAGGATTATGAAGATGATCATGTTCAGGTGGAGCTATTCCCAGAAGTCCAGCCTGATAGTCTTAATCCTCAACAAAGTGGTTTTGAAGTAGATAGGTCACAAAGTGAAGGAACCAGTTCTACATACAGTATAGCAAAGGATAGACCCAGAAGACAAGTGATTCCACCTGTCAGGTTTAGGTCAAATGATGATTTGTCAGCCTATGTATTCAATGCAGCTGAGTTTGAAAGTCTGTATGAGCCTCTGACTTATAAAGATGCTATAAGATCAGATCATAGTAAGGAGTGGATCAAGGCAATGACAGATGAAATGGACTCACTTCATAGCAACAATACATGGGTATTGGTGGACAGACCCAAGGATCAAAAGCTGGTAAGTGTAAATGGATCTTCAAGTTAAAGGAAGGGATGGAAGAAGGTCAACCTCCCAGGTTCAAAGCTAGACTGGTTGCAAAAGGGTTTACCCAGAGAGCAGTATAGATTATCATGAAATCTATTCTCCTGTGGTGAAACCACTTCAATCAGGGTAATACTTGCTTTGGTTGCTATGTTAAACTTAGAGTTAGAACAGCTAGATGTGAAGACTGCCTTTCTTCATGGTAATCTAGATGAGACTATTTACATGGAGCAGCCAGTTGGGTTTGAGGTGGAGAGTAGTAGTGATAAAGTGTGTCTCTTGAAGAGATCATTGTATGGTTGAAACAGTCGCCTAGGCAGTGGGTATAGGCGCTTTGATGAATACATTGTACATCAAGGTTTTGTAAGAAGTGAGTTTGACAGTTGTGTTTATCACAGGAAGAGTGATAGTGGGGTTATGATATATTTGTTGTTGTATGTTGATGATATGTTGGTGGCTAGCAAAGATAAGGAGGAAATCAATTACACAAAAGAGCTGCTGATGAGAGAGTTTAGTATGAAGGAACTGGGGAAGCCAAGAAGATCTTAGGAATGGAGATCAAAAGGGATAGAGCAGCTGGTATTCTAAAGCTGTCTCAGTGTTCATACTTAAAGAAGGTGCTTGATAGTTTTTCTATGAGTCAAAGCAGGCCAGTTATAACTCCTGCTGGTCAACACTTCAAGCTGTCTAAGCAAGATTCTCCCCAGACTGATTCTGATGAGTTAGCTATGGCAAATGTGCCTTATTCCAGTGCAGTGGGTAGTCTCATGTACCTCATGGTATGTACCAGGCCAGATATTGGTTATGCAGTAAGTCTGGTAAGCAGGTTTTTGTGTAATCCAGGTGTGATGCATTGGAATGCTGTTAAGCGGATTTTGAGGTACCTTAATGGTACTAGGGAAGTTGGTTTAACATTTGGTGGAAATCATGATACTGATCATCTGGTACATGGTTATGTAGATGCTGATTTTGCCAAAGATGTTGATAAAGGTAGATCAGTCACTGGTTATGCTTTCAAGGTGTGTGGAAGTTGGTTAGTTGGAAGGCTTCTCTGCAGCAGTGGTTGCACTTTCAACCACTGAGGCTGAGTATATTGCTTTAACTGATGCTGTTAAAGAAGGTATGTGGCTTAGAGGTCTTGTATCAGATCTTGGTCTCAAGGTTGACATGTGCTGTGATTTACTGTGATAATCAAGGGGCTATTCATTTGTCTAAGCATCAGATGTTCCATGAGAGAACTAAGCATATAAATGTTCGGTTACATTTTATCAGAGATGTTATACAATCTAAAGAGGTTAAAGTGGAGTATGTGGATACCATGGAAAATGCTGCTGATATGTTAACTAAGCCGGTGACTGGATCAAAGCTAAGTTTTTGTTGTGAGTTGTTAGGAGTAACCTGAACTTGTCTAAAGCAGAATAAAGGTGGAGTTTGTTGCAATAGTTATTCAGCTTTACTTTAGTTCAGGGACTTGTTTAGTAATTGTGTAAGTGTAGGAGTTAAGTGTCATTCTTTGAACTTGTTTTGTTTAGAAAGCGGGAATGTTGGTTACAGTTAGTTTCTTCTTTTATAAACTAACTGATAGCCTAATCAGTAAGATCTTCAATTCTTGTATTCTCAAACCTAATTTCATAGCATAATCAAATTGTTGATTCTTGAGTATTGGTTTTTTCATAATTTCGTTGTTTGATTTCGTTGGTGTTGAATTCATTTGGTTGATTTCTTCAACACATATTGATGTGTGATTAATTAGTTAACAATACCAACAGAATTAGATGATCGATTTAGGGCTGATGAAACTTCTTGCTGCACTGACCGTTGCAACTCGAGTTGCAGGTTCATGCAAGTCTCAAGAGTGCTCTGCATGGTGTTCATTCGTTCTTGAAGCACGCAATATCCGTACGTAGACCGTTTATGATCTCCCATTCCTGATACATTATCAAAATGAAGTTATAAATACATGTAAATTTTTATCTTTTACATAATTTGATAGGTACAACTCACAGTTCCAGAGTGTTGATTGATTTCAGTGTGTTGTTGCCAGCTGTGAGCTGGTTCTGTGCTCTCAGCAGCTTCATCGTTTTCATTTTCATCGACGCTTTGCTGAGAGGGATCTTGGTTCTCCATCTCTAGCATCCAATCTTCATCTGAATCAGAAGCTTGATCTTGGCGTGCCAAGTAGGATTGCAACAGCTGGTCGAGTCTCACACTGAAATCACTTTGAAGAAGACTAGAAACCCGTCTCCTACAGGATGAAAACTTCTCAGTTTAATATTATTCAAGAAAAGAGTGTTAGTGGATTATGCAGATTAGATGGTTCAATACCTGCTCGTAAGTTGTTGAAGTTCATTTCTGTTGTTATCATCATCATCATCAGGTGCATAGAATGCATCTGTTGTGACCACTGGATGATGATTGTCATACCACCCATCATGTACTGTTTCTTGGTACAGCCAATCATCTTGGTTGTCAACCGAGTTTGCATTGAAACTTTGGATTGACTCGGTAATAATCAAATTGTCTTCTGCTTCTTCAATTTCTTCTTGCCAAGACAAGATATCTGTATCGGTTTCTGAGGGATTTTGATGGTCAAATGTCTCATCAACTTCCAGTTCATCCCCACCTGACTCATACTGGCTTTTAAGCTCCGAAGCTTGTTGAGACGGTTCGATGTCATGTGCACCCTGATCTCTATCAACTGAACCCTCCTGGTCCTGGACCTGATCATGGTCCCTGATTTCAAGAATTTCAGTTGGTGCTGGTACCTCAGGTTCGTGTTCATTAACTATACCATCCAGGTGCGGACTTTCTTGGTGTGTCATGCCATTGTCAGATGAGGTATCAGATTCATTAACAACATCTTCAAGTACTTGATTTTCTTGATACTTCGTGCCATTGTCAGATAAGTATCACATTGGGACCCATCATGAGCTTGATCATGGTTATTCACTCTGGAAAGGAACCCCCTCCTGCCTCAAACAAATGTGGCAAAAGTGGCATTTAACATTCCATAAAAAAAGATATACAAATAAATTTTAATGGTATATGCAGTTCCCAAACTTCAGTTTGACTTGACACAATATAAAATTTCAAGAATACAATAACATAATGATTCCTGCTATAAATTAAAAGGGTGGGCAGTTACCTGGCAACACATAACAACCAAGAAAAGATTTTTTTAAAATAAGTCCTGAACTTTATTAAAAGGTGTGCTTCACTGGAAAACAGTGAAGACAATATTCTCAGCATTTCAGACAGACGTGTAAAGATATAGTTGAGAGGATAACATACCTCAAATCAGATACTGTGTGTGATTGCCTCAGTAATCCCAACTCGTTGCTGCGGTAGAAGTAGACTTCTCTTCTTGCATAAATCTTTGGTTCCACAGAAATCTACCTTTGAGCAATGTCTACAGTGGGAGCATAAATTACCTTAAACTCTCAAGTCATGATATATGTTAACAGATAACAAAATAATATAATAATCAATAAGTTAAAAATCAGTTCCCTAATCATTAATATCATCTGGCCCACGGCATTATCCAAGACCAGTAATGCATTTAGCATATAGACAATCTTTCATCATACAAAGTCATAACAGATAGTATTCTTAAAAAGCTTGAGAAACACCATGAATTTCATCCTAAAATAATAGTCTACCCATTCAGCAATTTAATTGTCATTCAAGTTGTAAACTAATGACACCCTGAATCCTTTTATAACTATAGTTGTATGTTTTGGAAGTTCTTTCTCCGAAGGTGACTTGTAAATGGAATATCAGATTGGAGATAAAACGAGAAAGTATAATTGGCATAACTCCTACATTTATTCAACATAAAATTGAGGTAAGTGATTGTAATATAGAATGTAGTTATTCATAATTTACAGACCAAGCATAGTTTTCCTATCATATTTCCCAAATGCAATCACAATCTTCAAAAGTGTGGCAGTTTGATACAACACTAGGTAACGAAATGTTCAGAATGCATTAGAAGAAATGTTCATACCTGAATTCGTTTCCGATGAGCAAAAGTTGATACAGGTCGACTTTCCAACAAACTCTGCAAGTCGGTTCTCCTTTCCATCTCAAACCTTGTTAGCAAGTCAAGAAGAGCATGCCTGCCATAAAGTAAACGGACAGACTTTTGTGCCCCAACACTAGTTTGGTCGACACCTAATCCATCTTGCTCTTCAATAAGAGGTTGAGCAGTTTTCTGACTGCTGAGTGTTTGACTCTAGCCACTGCATCACTGTCCTCACCCTCTTGGATTCATTTTCACTGATCAATCGAGCCCGTGAACAGTTATTATTATGTGAAGAATTCAATGAGCGCCCGTAATTGTTTTTACTTCCCCATTCACGGAAAACTTGCCTAACACGCTCTTTATCAGCCAGACCAATAGCAGGAGAATGTTGTGAGCACAAGTTCTGGTTATCCTCTTGTTCATTTGAATCCTCATTTGGTTCTGATCCCAGGGATACTCATTTTCAGCTTCACTAGTATTTATCGATAAGTCTTCACTTTCAGCACCTTCTAATGAGCACGAACACTGGCTCTGATATTACTAATAGCCACCCCACTTGTGTGTTTACTTCCAGTCTCCCTAATTTTGCTTCCATCTTCAAGATCCCCCACAATTTCCGGATAAAAGATGTACGCGTGATTGGTTTCTCTGACTACCCCATCTCCTTGAGACCGGAGGATAATTATCACCAAAATAAGAAGATTCAAGCACTGAAACGTTGTTTATTCCAGCAACAGCCTTGTTTTGCACTTAAACACTATAGTTTTGCATCAACTGTGCTCATTCCATGTCCTGAATCCAATAAATCTACAGCTCCAAAATTAGAAGATCAATAAAATCATACAAATCATATTACAAATTCAATTCCAACGTTTCTTCAGATATTCAAATCAGAAGATTAATATTTGTACCACAAACAGAGGAATTACAATGTTCATGCTTTGGACTATAAGCACACCAACGTCAATCTGTCGTAGAAAACACTTTAACCCTTGTTGACGTTCATTCACGTATTTTCCATATAACAATGTAATCTTAATCGATTACAACTTCCAGTTACAAAGTATCAAACCTAACAGGTTAACAATGTAATCTTATCCAGAGGATAATTCATATGAAAACACACTATCAAACCTAACAGGTAACAAAGTATAGTAATTAGAAACAGTCGATAGATTACACACTATAAAAGTTAGCAACGTTAAATTCAAATAGCGCAGTGAAAACTTCAATATCTAACACATTTAAAATCCAAATTACAAGAAACATAGATTGAATCAATCATGACAATGACTTCAGAAGGAAAGAAAAAAAGTGACCTCCTAAAACCGCTTTCTTCAACGCACATAATTCATCGACGTCAATGATATTAAATTGCCATAAAATTTCAACTATATATCCACCGGCAACACATTTATAATCCACTAATCACACAACGACAACAGATAATCAGTAGATTAAAACGAACCATAATCAAACAAATAAAAATTACAAACACACAATCGAATCTCAAATCAGATTTCCATATCACAACACATCTACACCTCCACAATCCACACAACAACAAGTTGCAGCAGTTATGAATCGATTAAACAAAAAACATCAAAATCACTAACATACTACCGAGAGACAATCAAACGCAGATTTATAATCAAAATAGCACATAACAACCACAGATCATGAAGCGATTGAAAAACAACATTTAGAAATAGATATAAAATTAAACCTGTAAACTGCAGTTCTGTCAAATTCATCCAAATTGATGAGATTAAAGAGTCCTGATCGGTCAGTAGGTGAATACTATATAGTCGCAACAAACACACAGTAGAATTCTAGAGAGAGAAAGCGTGTGTGTGAGAGAGAGAGAGAGAGAGAGAGAAATAGAGAGTAATGAGGGAAGAGGAAAACAAGTGTTTTCGGTTGGGAGGTGCATAAATTATGGCGTATCTGTAACGTCTATTTTTTTATATGAAGAATGAAGTAGGAGGAGCCATTGACGGAAGAAGATGTCGTCTGACCGTTTTGCCCTTCTAGAATTTTCTGTTTTTATTTGTTATTTTTGGTGGATTTTATTTTTTTAATTGTTGTGGAATGTTGACTGGCTGTTCACTTGCTTCTTTACGCGATTTACGGAGTCTTGAATTCAACGGTAAGACGAGTTGATGAGTCATGAGTCCGAGGGGGTGGGGGGAGATGGTTTATGTCGTATTCTTAGAAATGAAAATAACAATAACGGGACGTGATCGTTCAAGTTTGGTTTGGGTAGATTTTGATTCATTAGAATATCGTCGTAACGTATTTGGGTAGCGGCTTCAGGATGATTTTGCGGGTTTATGAACCAAAAGACCCGTTGCTTTTTTTTAACCTTTGGCACGGCTATAATGTCGTTAATTCGACCCCTGACACATTTTTAAAAAAAAAAATCCATTTGAATGAAACTGTGATGAACATTGCTAATTTTAGATTTTATATACATACATACATGCATATATATATTAATTTGTAGTTATTTGTAATTTTAATATTGTATTTTATTTTCTAAAAAATGAAATTTTATTCTTTAATTTTATTTAAAGAAATGTTATGGTAGCTCTGTGTTCTTTGGATACCACTCCCTCACTTTTGGTAGTTTTGAGTTTTGCCCTATCCATCATAACTTGTTATTTCTACTATCTTATTAATGAGTATATCAGGTAAATCATGACTTATATTGAGATGTGGTTTTTAAAAGGTTATGATCGATGGTATTCGTTGATTTAATTTTTGGGCTCAATCGGATTATTTTATTTTGAAATTTTTTTGATTGAATTTAAATTCAAATAAATTCATAAATATCGATTTGAATGAGCTTATTCAAACTCGATTTGATTTCATGTCTATTCGAATACAAACTGAACATTACTTGCCTTCGACCTCAACATCAAAGCGTTATGTGTCAACTGTTGAATTATGAAATCCAAGTTCTCTATAAATAAATCAAGGGATTGCAAATTATAAGCACCACAACTTTTTTAATATATATAATAAAGTTGGTTAAAAAAACCTTGATGAAAGACATTTAGAAAAATCATATAGACAGATAATAAATAGCAGTCGATATTAGAATACCTCTTGTGAAAGAAACAAAACGTATCTATAATGGATCTATGAAGGCATATGCATATATAGTACAAAACAAATCTAGCAACGTGTGTACGTATCACATACTTGTTTGTGATCTTCTCCACAAGTAAGAATATGAATATTAAAGAAACGATTCAAATAAAGAGGATAATAAATCTAAAAAGTGAGAAAAGAAATGAATTCAATTATTAATTTTTTTAATCAATGGCTAAAATCAAATTGTAATGAAAAGTTTTTTAATTGAATATTTTAGGCATAGTCACTGTTTTTAAAATTTTTAAGTTTTTAAGTTTTTTAAACACTAATAATTTTTATATATGATATTGTTTTTTAAAAAAATTACATCATACAAACGAATGTTTTTAAACGAGTATAGTATTATTATCTAAACTCATCCCACTGATGGGTTTACACTTTTGGATGTAACTTCTTTTACTACCCAATAAACAAACTTTATTATCTTTCATTCGAAATCATTTTTTAAACATATATCTATTGTATAGAAAAATATGATGTCAAACAAATGACGTATACTGTACTCTTAAACTACATTAATTCTTTATCTATCTTACGCCATTAATCAAATCCTAATATTCTCTTCAAGAGGTCATGCCTCTATCCCTAGCCGTACCAAACAACATATAAATAACATATGGTGAGTTTCTTTTGAGGGTAGTATCAGATTGCGTACTCAAGTAATAAAGATGATTGGGGGCTCATCATTAATTGAATAGCGGTTAATGAAAACTATTATTGTTAAATTATTTCGGAAAAGAAATACTGTGATTTAACTTTTAAAGTTTTATATTGTTTATATATAAAAGATATATGATTCTATCAAGAGAAAACGAGACATGGGTCGTGGGGCGTGGCAGTTGGATTATTGTGTATTGAATTTGTCAAGTTTTGAGTGTACTAATGTCCCTTTTAGTGGCTCGATGGAAGGTCGACGTTTGTCAAGCATTAAAAATATTTAAGTATATTATTAATTAATACTTAAAGATAATTATTTTAAAGAATTAACTGCATGTGCATGTAAAGTTGATGCAAGTTGTCAATTCTTATTGTTGGCTCTTTTTGTAACAAAACATGAATTGTTTAATCTTTTACGCTGTTTAACAGGAAAAGCTCAACAAATATATTCCGCTTGTCTCAATTTAGCGTTTGAGAGATGGAATGAATCAGATTTTTACATATTTTCTCTTATGAAAAGCATAAATTATATTTTATTCAAGACATAAAATCAAATATATATTTCTCCTTTTAAATACATATATATATATATAATATATCCATTTTATTAAAATTAACCTACCCTACTATATTATATTGTTTTACTAAGGGATATTTACGTATTGATGTTTGTAATTATATTGTTTTAAACTTTGACAATAGTGTTTTGTATTTGGATATATAACTTTGATTATGGACGATTATTGTTTTGATATTAAGTTAAAATTTTTTTATCTTTGAGTTGTAATTTTTATATATATATTATATATATATATATATTATAGATTATATATTATATATATATATAGTTTGAGGATCTTACAGAACCACTTTTTATTTTCAGAACTACAGAACCATTGATTTACATAAATGTATATTAAGTCTGGTAATACTTGACCTGTTTTACATATGTGTATATCGGACATAAACAATAAACTATACAAACAACTAAATATCACCAGGTTCAACTTACATCTATGTAAATCCCAATAAACTATACAAAACAACTAAATATCACCAGGTTCAACTTACATCTATGTAAATCAATGTTTATAATTTATTTATGTAAATCAATGGTCTTTAGTTCTGAAAATATTAATAAATGGTTCTGTAATGATCCTGATCCTATATAGATTATATATATATATTATATTATATATATATATATATATATATATATATATATATATATATTTATATATATATATTATATGTATTATATGTTATATATATGTGGTATATATATGTATTATATATTTATATATATGTATATATATGTAATATATATGTAATATATTATATATATGTATATATATATGTTATATATATGTATATATATATATGTATATCTATGTATATATTTATGTATATATATTATATATATATAAGGGATGGTTCTAATGAAACCACCTTATAATTAAAAACCATAAAAACCAAAATCTAACCATTGATCATATTTAATCAGGGCTATATCACTAGTGACATGATTGTAAATTCTTGTGAAGTTTTTAAGACAATTTTAATACAAAGGGCATTTTAGGAAAAATAAAAAATAAATCTATTTAACTTTCTATAATTTTCGTTTCTCTTTCCTCTCTCTTAATTACTTTTATTTTTCTCTAATTTTTACTTCTCTCTCTTCTCTCCTAATCCTTTTTTTCCTAACTAGAATTAAAAGACCTGTTGAGTAAGTTTACTTTCCTAATTTTTACTTCTCTCTCTTCTCTCCTAATACAACGATGGTACATATGTGTACCAAATAATGTGAACGGTTGAGTGATGTATGATGAACATTTTTTTACAGTAATAGAAGTTTATTAAGAGTCTAAAGACTTAATTAAGTTGAAAAATTTGGATAATACAACGATGGTACATATGTGTACATATGATAATTGTTCAAAAATTTGGATAATACAACGATGGTACATGATAATTGTTCAAAATAGTTTGGATAATACAACGATGGTACATATGTGTACCAAATAATGTGAACGGTTGAGTGATGTATGATGAATATTTTTCACAGTAATAGAAGTTTATTAGAGTCTAAAGACTTAATTAAGTTGAAAAATTGCTGAGAAATTTTAAAGTTTAAATGTAGATGTGATTCTAGGAAAGTATGTGTTTGTTATACGTATATGTATTTCTTAGATTAACATACTCAGGGTAAATGAAGTCAAAGATCAGGAATTTGAGGAAGAAATGCGCGTTCAAATTCTAACCTCGGATAAGGTGCTGCAGGAAGCTGAAGCATTGGATCAAGAATCAAGAGGGTAGATACAAATCGTGGCGTTGGAAAAGTTAATACACATATGTACTGTATGAAAAAAGGTCATGTAAAAAAGTATAATGAATTTTAAGATATGAAGACTGTTGTACGTATGAATTATAAAGACAATTGGTACATATATGTTCATATTCTCAGAATTGTATAAGGTTCAATTTACTAAGTACCAAATGTGTAAATACATTTCATACATTTATGTTCATGTTGATTAGCACAATTATATATATATATATATATATATAGTATTAAATTTACTTATTTTATGGGTAACATTTATATATATACGTACAACTATACAGTTTTCTAGACTATATATATATTGAAAATTAAATTTACAATTGGTACATATATGCACATTTTTTAATAGCAACCGATACATATGTGTATGAGTGCATTGACTCGTAATCAAATTGTATTAATAATGAATTCTAAAAACAAAATGAAATTGTATAAGGTATCAAAATTAGTAAAAATAAAACAACTTAAACATCTACTCTTGATCGTCCTCATCGGATTGTTCTTGTTCTTCTCTGTCATCGCTTTCGTCTTCAATTGAAATGTAATCTGATGATTGTTGGAATTGTGTGTGATGAATGTTAATACTAGTAGAAATTGTTGAAGTAAAGTAGGTTTATGTGGGATGTTGGCTGTTTTATGTACTGGATATAGTGTAGAATAAACCGATGGTACATATGTGTATCAAATAAAACATGTTTGTAAACACATTAATTTAGTAAGTAGACAAATAAAACATGTTGTAAACCCCAGTGTACATATATGTACCACTTGGTAAGCAATACCATTAAAGTAACATCATGGTTATTATTTATATTAGTTTTGACAATGACATACATGAAGGTTCATGATTTATATGAAAAATATACAAACCATCAACGTACTAATGTGATTATACAAATGTGTTACATATAGGCATAATCTTTACACGGTCAACTGGTACATATATGTATTAAAACATTGTACATATATGTATTAAACCAGTTTACTTGTAAAAAAGATAATACTAAAAGAGTTTTTTGACTTTATAAAAAGTGTCTATATATGTACCACTTGTAGTCTTACACATATTCTAAAAACAATGGTACATATATGTACCACTTATAGTATACACATTCCTGTAATTTTTATGAAACACATTTTTACAGTCAGTAATTTTTATTTGGGTTACATATACGTACCAGAGCTCATCATCATCATCTTCTTCGTTTAACCAGATTCCTTTACCGACAATATAATTTACAGTCAGTAACTATTTAGTTTTCTTCAGACATGAATCATTTCGTTACTGAATTCAACAAATAATAATAATAACATTTCAAGATTGGGAAGAATCTGATTCTACCATTACGAATTAGCAGCAAGAAATCAACAAAAATAGGTACATTACTCCATCAGGCACCGGAACAAACCAAAATATCACTCTGGTAGCAATTAAAGCAAGAAAAGGCTTCATCGCTGCCCCTTGCCACGGTGCCGGCGCCAGCGCCGGATCCTGTTTCGCCGGAACTGCAGCGGCGGAAGCTTTCACCGTGAAAAGGTGATGGCAGAAAAGGGTGGTCTCAGCGGTGTTCAAAGGTAGTTGCAGTGGTAGACGATGACATAAGGGTTTATATGGTAGCGTACACAGATGGAAAAAAAATGATGGTAGCGATGAAGGTGATGGTATGCGATGGTGGTGTTGGTACTATTACCCTAACTAAAATCTCCAGTGGTTGAATACTTGATATATAAGAGAATTGGAATTCAGAATTTTTAATATGGAGATAATAAGGGAATTCAAAAGAATAAATAGTTACCAAAATTAAAATGGTGTCAAAATTACCTTACTAACCTTTTAAATAAAAAATAAAAAGTTTAAAAGGAAAAGATTTGATTGGTTGAGAGTGGTTTTTTTAGTTTTCAATTATAAAGGTGGTTTTCATTTGATCCTTCCTCTCTCTATATATGTGTGTATATATATATATACATACATACATATATATACACATATATATACATATATATGTATATACATATATATACATATATATATACATACATATATGTATATGTATATAAATATATATATACATATATATACACATATATATACATATATATATATGTATACATATATATACATATATATATACATATACATATATGTATATGTATATACATATATATATACATATACATATGTATATGTATATATATATACATATATGTATATGTATATATAAATGTATATATATATACATATGTATATGTATATACATATATATATGTATATATACATATATATATATGTATATACATATATATATATGTATATATGTGTGTATATATATACATATATGTATATACATATATATATATGTATATACATATATATACGTATATACATATATATATATATAAAAGACTCGAATTTCAGAAAATGTTAAAAGATGTTCTTAGGAAGGAAAATGTATAAAAATAACTTAGTAAAAATATGAATATAATAATCACTCAATAACTAATTTTAATAAAATAGGTAAATACGTGATAGATATATGTTTTAGAAAAAAGAATATGTAATTAAATTTTTTGCTTGGGTAAATAGGTAATTAATGAGTTTAGTAAGTGAAAATATGTAAATGCCCCATTTAAAAATATATATTTGAACTAGCTTAACGACCCGTGTATTACACGGGTTGAAAAAATTAAAGTTTAAATATTTACAAATTAAACCTAATATTAAATCATATGATAATTTTTTGTTAACTCTCCACTTGGAAATCTAAAATATTGCTAGATCAAAAATCTTTAATGAAACAAATATTAAGTTGGATTTTGTAAGACCTTTTTGTAGCACTTTTTATGTATCTACTTCTCACAATACACTACAGGTTATATAAGCATATAATCTCGTCTGTGAAATAATCATTGACGCCAATCATGGTTGGATATTATAGATTAAAACGATTAAGATTAAACATGCTACATTGTTGGTGATTCACTGATCCAAGGTATATGTACGTACAACATGGCCATCATCATGAACGAAATTGCTTTTAACCACAAACAACATCATTATTTCAAATCACAGTAGTAAATATTAACTACATGTTGAATTCTAACTTTTACATTACAAATAAAAAGAAAAGTTACTTGAACCAAAGTGCAAGTCCAATCGAGCCGCATTTCGAAAAGCCAACGAAAGAGACGAAAGTAATCTAAACTCAGTGTAATGAACTATGGACGTGCTTCAACCTTTTAATCTTGCTAAACTTGTGACCATGTTCACTCCCCTTAAACAAATAAACCCAGTTAGTTAATTAAAAATATAGAATTAATTAGATGTTAGATAGCCGCACAATTTAGTTGGTCATGATAAACACATATAATACAAAATAAAACATTAAATTAAAATACACATAGTGTTTAAGGAACAAAGAAAACAACAATGTTCATTAGACATAATTTAACCATATAAAAGTCATATGCTAATGTTGATGTCATCAAAAATTAAGCAAGAATGCCTGAGAATGAGAGATTTCATATGAAAATATTCATATGCTGAGTATCGTTGATGTTCCTTATATGCTCATGTGCTAAAAAGAATATGGGATCAATCCCTCTATAAAACCTTTTTATCTATTTTCTTCAATCAATGCTTCCATAACCCATTACCTTGTACAAAAATTCATGATTAAGCATTAAATTATAAGCCCTGTTCCAAAACAAACATGAACAAACCTATTGTACCCTTGGCAGGAACAGGTCTATTGCTACCAGTTTCATGACCTAACAACCTGAATATCCTTTACCTTTAATCCATGACTAATCTGTTAACTTTCAAATTTAGAACATATCTACACACAAAAAACTCATAGAAAGGGATATAAACAAATATACTACATGAACAGAATCAAAAACCACTTACAGGACGGATTTGAGTTAATTAGATCTTATAAGGGAGACGGTTTCGGAGATTAAATTGGAATAATAATGATGGTGTAGAACGGCTCTAGCGATTGAATCAGTTCTTGTGATTGAATTAACGACATTGGTGATGGAGTTGCCATTGAAGGAAAAAGAATGAAACCGGCGATGCCACTTGAACCGGAAGTACGGATAAAACCGGCGATGGCGATTGAACTGGAACAACAATGATGGTATTGAATTAAGAATTGAATTGGTTCTAGCATCTTAAGAATTTTAGCTTCCTAAATGGTCATAATTCAAGTTAATTGTCTAGTATTGTCAAAACGTCCTAAATGGATTTGGTTTAGTAAATTTTAACCTAAATAAAACTAATCGGACATATCTTTAGCACAATTGAACCAAAATCTAACCAAGAGATCACCATGTGTAACAAAAAACGAATCAAATTAATCAGAAACCGGTGCCGTCAAATCGAACAAAAATAAAATACAAAGGGACCAAACCAAACAAATCAGAATAAATCGAACAACATACGGACCAAAATTGAACTACAATTGCAATGAAATAGAACCACTGGTGGAGAAGAATGGAAGTTTACCTGAGGATGACCGGAATCCAAGAGATGCAGACGTAGGTAGAGAGGGAGATTCAAACCATGGACTTAGTTTGCGGCTATGGAGGATCGATTAGGGTTAGATGAGGTTTCTTGAGCGTATTTGTTTAAACCCGTTTAGGAAGATGGGTCGGATATAGATCCGCGCTTCTAATTTTTCACAAAATCAACAGCCTTTTGACACGTGGCTGTTATATTTAAAAAATTATGCCATGTGGCAATGTAGTAGATAAAATGAAAACAAGTGGCAAACCTATTTTCTTTTATTATATATAGAGATATGTTTGGATAAATTAAATAATTTGTAAATATGGCTTTTAATGCGAAGGGATTAGAAAAAAGAGTAAGAATGTATATGCATCCCTTGCAAACCAGCAATTGCAATTGTTAAAAGCAAAAAGAAAACAATAGCGTAAAGTTGACCCTTATAATTTCGTTAACTTTTACGACAATAATTTAAATGAAACAAGTGTATGTAAAAAGTAAAAACACTTGAAACACATGATGCAAGAAGCGAAAATAAAGTAAAGGGTTTAAGGTTTAGGGTTTAGGGTTTAGGGTTTAGGGTTTAGGGTTTAGGGTTTAGGGTTTAGGGTTTAGGGTTTAGGGTTTAGGGTTTAGGGTTTAGGGTTTAGGGTTTAGGGTTTAGGGTTTAGGGTTTAAGGTTTAACAAAATAAAATGAAAATGATGTCCAAAAGGTCATGACAATATAGAGACGACAACTGTCGGTGATGACAAATCAATGGTCTAGCAATAACCTTTAAATTCTAATACAAACTGTATAAAATAATAAAAGCTCTTTAGAGAGTATTTTTTTATATCATTCAAAATGTATTATAAATTTATAATATACTTTAAAGTGTCCAGACATCTATAGCATGAGCTCTCCACACACAAAAAAAAATGAATATATTATTATTATCTCAACAGCACGCACCGGAAAATTTACTTAGTGAAATAATAATTTACCTTTTAACTGACTGCGTATTAGTAAATTACCTTTGTAATAGCAAGTTTAGTTAGAGATAATATGATGTTTAGTCAATTTTAGAACTTACTATTTATTTGAGGACTTCTAACAATTATTTAAAAATGTGGGATTACTTTTTAATTGCAATGATGGCATAAAGAGAAGGAAAGACAATGTATCTAGTGTTTGGGTTTGAGTTTAAATCGATTTTCATTATTACATCCGTATATAAAATAATTCAAAGCTATGTATTATTTAGTTTTTAATAGGTATATGTATTATATATGGTGCCATGTGGCCCATGTTCGGCTCAAACTCTATATGGGTATGTTTTATAAATACATCTACTTTGAAAAATTAAAAAAGTATCTAGTTTTAAAGTGATAAAATCATAATGGCAGCTTACCGTTGGAGAAATTAAATCATACTTTCTTCAAAAGTATTCTCACCCAAAAAAGTATGTGTTTTGAAAAGTTCAAACACAAGTATTTAGTACAAGATTTAAAGACATGTGTATGTTACTTTATATATGATAATAAAGTATTAGGGTGGGATGTATTATGTATATGCATATATAATAAAAGTGTTATAGAAAATAAGTTTTAGTTAATGAAGTGCGGGAGAAAATAAACACTTGCATACGTCACTTTATATATGATACATATGATAACTATGTAAACCTATACATGTTTATGTGATTCTCGTGATTATTTATTTAATATCAATCATATGTCGAACATTATTTGTAAGTAGAAGATCAAAGCTTCAAGGTCTTTGATCCACTCAATTCGATAGTGTCGATCATTAACATGATAAAAAGAAAAAAAGAACTTGTTAGAATTCGCCTTCAGTCGAACAAACTCGTATAGTTTGCTAGTTGAGTGCTTTTAAACATAAGTGGTTGGGTTGCTAAAATTAACACAAACCCATTAAGCCCAAAACCCAAGCCTACCATTTTTTCCCATCACTTGTCCTTTCATTCCCTTTATATTCTCTTTAGGGTCGACCAACTTTCCCAATGGTCAACACTATTAATTGCCCTTAGTCGCCCGTATCCATCTTATATATGATGTTATATGTTCATATATATTCAACTTGTATAGGTCCGTTTTTGTTATAGTTTGTATTCGAGAGGGACACATTAAATAGAAATACAGGTGAGTATGTTTTGCATGATTTCAAGTGGGTATTTAAATTGATTTAATTATCCAGAAATATGTAGGTTTTGAGTTTGTGTAATTTGACGCATCAAACTATGTGAAGTTTAGTTAGATGCATCCAATGTTTGAGGGGGTGCCCACACCGTTAGGCAAAGTAGGCCTCGGCGTGGCCCCTCGACAACGCCACTGCTCACCCATTTGCGCCACCTGGCATATATGATCAGCGAGTTCTCGCCGCTCAACACCTTCTAAATTCGATCGTTGGGTAGTGTAGTGTGAGTGTGGGTGTGTGGTGTAGTGTGTCATGGTGTGGCATGAGTGCCCCCTTTTAGTGCAGGTAATGGCATAGTAAGACATGGTTTGACATGAAATATTTCTATTCATGGGTTTCATAGTGTGGTAGGGGTTCATTGCATGAATGCCCTCTCCACCCTAGGGCTGGCATAACAGGTATACCTGTACCTGTTAAGACACGAACCTGTTAAGACACGAATCTGTTAAGACACGAACACGAAACCTATATACCTGTACACGACACGATAACTTATCGTGTACCTGTTTCCAAACCTGAACACGAACCTGTTAATACCAGGTATACACGATAAGGCACGATAAGAAACATTAATAACACATAAATAAACGATAAGACACGATAATACACGATAAGACACGATACGACACGATAAGGGAGCAGAGTAATTCACACCAAATCTCTCACACCAAAGCCGGTATTCGCTGTTTGATGAATGTGAAGAATGAAGATGTGAAGTTAGGGACTTAGGGTTAGGGTTTTTAATGTTATGTTATTTATATATTTTTTAAAAAATATGTATCGATCAGGTACTAACAGGTACTAACAGGTAAACAGGTAAAATACCTGTTTAGACACGAAATTTAACAGGTATATTCGTGTCTACCTGTTTCGTACACGAAACCTGTTAAGGGCATACCCAATACCTGTTAAGACCGTGTAGGTTCGTGTCGTGTATTCGTGTTCGTGTCTAAAATTGCCAGCCCTACTCCACCCTAAAGTTCAAAACAATTTAGGTTCTATAGAAATTGTCATCGGATTACTAGAAAGGCTAGCTGATTTGCTTATTTAATGATGAGAATATAAACATGTTTTTCTTTTTATTTTAGCTGGCTTATTAATTATTGAATCAAGCTTTGTTGTTGCTCAATGCAATCACAAAACTTGAAATGTGTAACAATCAGATAGAGGATGATCGATACCGAGGTATAATTAAACATTATACATTTAGGAAAATAAACTAATTTTTATAAAAAAGAAAACATTTACGAAGCTTTTGATATTGAGAAGTAAATATATATAATTAATAGAAATGTAACATTTGATATCGTCAAGTAAATAAATCACACGTACAAATTACAATACTTGAAATTCAACCAAATCCACAAAGAAATAACAAAAGAAATTTGCAAAACAGACCCTCATGTTCAAGAAAGCACATTCAAACCCCTATAATTAAATATCAACATCACAAATGGTTCTTTGAAAGCCCTTTGAGGAAGAAGAAAAATGCACCATAATAGGTGCACATGATACTTTCATGTGGTAGTGTCTTGATTTCCACACTCCCACCTTGAACCTTATTCTTGCCTTCAATTTCACAACCATCTCGACCCGCCCGGACGTCCTCTCCACTTTAAGATCATGTGCAACATCGTCACGCAATGACACATCATGTGATGCAAGATTCAACTTAAACCGTGTTGCATTTCTCTTAGGTTGATAGAACGGGTCAATAGTCCCTCTACTAATATTGTCATCATCGTACAAAACAGCGATATCAACTTTATCATAGTAAACAGATACTTTCTTGTTAGGGTTGTAAGCCCGGAGGATGAAGTAGTAGGTCGCGTTTAGGTGGTTGGCATTGGATAATTTGAAGTTATGGATAGATCCATCATCGATGGAGTATACTAGCTTTTTGGGCTTGATGGTGAGCCAAATAATGAGAATGGTTAGACCAACGATGACTATGAGTGCAAGAAAGACAATTGCAATGAGTCGGATGAGCCTGGAGTGTGGCCGAGCAACCGGATTTTGTGTCGAGGGTTTATCAACAGCCATTTTTTCAAAGAATGTTACAACTTAATGAAGTCGGTTTGGGCTATTTATAGTGTGCAAAAAGGGAAGAATTTTGTTTCAAGAGAATGTCTTCAAGTCAAGTCTTTACTTTTTCTTTCCATCAATTCCCTTCATCTTTCTTTTATCATATTTACATTTATACATAATACAAGTATCGATATAGAATTTAAACGACTGTTAGACGTGTTCGTGACAATTGTTGAGTATTTATATGTGGACATCCTTGCCAGTAATGAAAAATAGACTTTTAATAACACATCGTGAGTGTAATAAAAGAGTATAGATGACAAAATACTCAAATATTAATACATGCAAATACCCAAAAATTTAGTTTTTAAAGAAGAATAAAAAGAAAAACTACAAAATATTTAGATTTGCACCAAAATATTGATGTTCAACTTAATATTGTATCTTTAAAAATAAGTAGGCAGAAGTATAAGGGTTTGGTCACTGTGTGTGTACACACACTCTCTGTAAATTATATATACAAACAGACTAATGCACAAAATGCTTATGACTAAAAAAAGGATTTAGGATAATACATTATACACGTATTTTAGAACAATGGAGATGTGTCCATTAGATTACAAAGTCTTTTGGGTCGTTTACTACGCTATTTCAATTAAAATTAAAGTGTTGGCAACATCGTAATTTAAAACAATAGCTAAACTACAATATTGTTGGCTTTTTAAATTTAAATTTAGGTAAGTGAAATTAAATAACTTTCATATTAAAGTACTTTTATAAAAGTTACACTGTAAAATAAATAATGTTATTATGTTTAATACAAGTAAACTATTGCTATATGTTAAGAAAATATCACTTTATGTTATTTTGCAAAAGAGAATGAGTCCGTATGAGACAATGGTGTGTTTAATCCATGGGGCATTTAACCCGTTTACAATGGTGTGTTATAATAGTGCGTCCAATTTATCACATAACAGGAAACTCATTTATTATATAGCGGATATATCTATTCTTGTCTTTAAAAAATTTGTGTACTAAAGTGTGTTTTTTTATTGTTATTATATATGTGTGTCTCTCTATATATATAATGGAAGATAAAGAAAAAAGAGATAAATGATGCTTAACTTGCATATGGAGGAAGAATGAATAAGTAGAACTCTCAAGTGATCCTTTTATTCATGTTTGGAACTTCTAACTTTTGTGAATCCTTTCTTGATCTTGAAGATTTCCAAGAAACCCTTCTACCTTTAGATTATTTTATCAAAAGAATAAAATTTTGGTTTTACACGTTTGTTTTTTCGTTTTAATTATGTTGGTTTAATAAAAATTGACACACTCTTAAAAATCCCAGTTTGATTTATCAAGAAATAACAATTTCAACATGATATATCCCACCCATCTAGTTCGTGTTCTAAAACCCACACTACGGTTAAACTACCGAAACCGTCAATTGCACTAGTTGATTACAAGCTAGTGGACCGGAAACAAATAAACTGGTTGGTTTTGCGAAAGCTGGTAAAAATAATAACAAAACTGGTAGAAAACTTGTCTTCTTCCTTTGTTGTTGGCCAAACGACCGATAAACTATCATTTGTCAATTCGATAACCGGATCGATTTTTAAAGTATTGTTTCTAGATCAATCACGATGTTCCAGTCGTACCATATTTAAACCAAGTGATAGTAAAAATGACATGTTTTTATATTCACTCTATAAATTATAAAATATAGATTAAAGTTATAGCCTATACTCCTATAGGGGTATATGGAAAAATTAAACAATGAATTCTAATTTGCATGGGGCTGGTCTGATCATCAAGCCCAAAAACGTTGGGAAATGGGCTTTTGGTGATTTTTAATTTGTTATTGTTAGAGGCTGTTTTGATCTTAAGAAATTTGATTAGTGATCTTTAGAACTCTTACCATGCTCCAGGTGTTTCAGCTTATATTTTAATCATCCAATGTATTTGATTTTTGTTATTTGTGGTTAACTTCTAGTTCTTCAAAATTTTATGTGATTTTCACCGATTTTAATTTGTTCAATATGTTATGTTTGACTTTTTTCAACTTTCTACTTAGCAATCATGATTGGGAAAATTAAAGTTTGACTTATATGGTTGGCCCAAACGTGACATGGTCGATCCATCAATCGTCCATGGTTGTTTTGTTTGTATATCCTTAAATTTGTCCACTTAAATTTTATTTTTCTTCATTACATGCACTTGGTTACCGAATCACAGTTGAACCATGACCAATCCGTAACATTGATCGTAGAGCTTCCATGTATGAATTTTGCGATCTGTTTATCATTTGTGTATGTTGTTATGCATGTGACATTGCTATGAGCATATGATCATTTGATAGTAAGTATTCCATCACATATTATGACTTACATCCTTATAAAAGCCTAGTTTTATGCCCGTCCGATGGTTAGGTATTTCAATGTCATAATTACATAACTATTTTTCTCTGTGTTCTACTTTAAGGTAGAACTACAACTCATTTAATCTACAAGTAGAAAATGACTAAATTCATTAAAAGAAGCACAAAGCAATGGAAATAGATAACCGATGAGCCATGAAACGTGAAAGCATGTCGTACTACTTGAACTAATAACTTAAAATTTTACCTCTTTTTTCTTCTTTTGATCTTGGTGGTATGCATAATCTTAGGTTGAAGTTGATCCTTGCGTAATATAGGGTTCTTGGTTATAACAACTTTATCTCCTTGCGAGAGAGGCAATAAGACAATAACTACATACATAAGAATGATTATTAAAGCACATAACTATCAATAAAATTTTATTATATGCATCAAAAGGTACTTTTAAACCGGCATTTAAAAAATAATTACCTTTTGTTTCTTGCACAACTGAAAATGTATTGTCTTCTGTGACATCTGGTTCCATTAGAAAATAAAGTTACAATTTAGGCTTCGCCATCAGTTTTAAACCGTATAAATAATAAGAGTGTACATGTTGCTTAATGTTATAATAATGACAGTCTCTTTGCATTTGAGACGAAAACAATAATTCAATCTTTTAATCTGGGATGAATTTTAATGTGAAAGAAGAATAATTTACTTTGTCAAATCGAATCAACCAAGAAACATCCTCGAGGAAGTTAAAATATATGTAAATTTCCAATTCAATATCACACATACGTATAAGATTATTCTCTAATTATTGGTTAACATTGTTTTGTATTCATGTTATATCAAGGATAATGGATCTGAGTCAGCTGTTTGGTTGTGGGCTAAAGGTTTGAAGTTGTGAGTTACTACTTAGTATAGCTAGTTTAAAAGAATAGTTGGATCATTGTTGAAGTTGGTTAGATTATGCAATTGGGCTTAACACACATCTAGGGTAGATCCACGTAACAAGTTAATGATGTATATGAGAAAAAAGAATGAGCTTGGTATGAGAGAGGTCAACCCACATCTTTATTTGATCATCTTTTCTAGTAGCCTTTGGTGTCTAGGGTGTAGACTTTTTCTCATGTCGAGAACTAGGAGAGATAGGACAATCTTCATGTAGTCGTTGATTCTATATTGTGATGTTACATCTGAATCGGCTGGAGGTAAAATGTGTTTGGTTCACTTAAAAAACATATTTTATTGGTTTGTGTAGCTTCTTAATGGTAAGTTTTATAAATATGTTTACTGATTCAAAAACTACTTTTTATCCAGTCAGACCTTTTGATAACTCAATACAAGATTGCAGACAGTTTCTGAATATATCTCTGATAAGGCTACTAACAATCCCACTGTGAGTGTATGAATTATGATCAAATAGTGTTGGACCACTTTTTAGAAAGAAGATTGGCCAACTTCATCAGCTAATTTACAGCTATTTCCACCTGCATCTAAGAAAACACAAACATGTTAAATCAAAAAAAGTAAAACTAAAAAAAGAAGGACATTTAAAAATAAATTTGAAGAAAACAATACCTTGACTACAAGCTACTATATAACATATATTTACGATTTGTTAATTTTATCAATTTAGTTTTTATTCAATAAAATTTTTTCGTTAATTTTTTAAAAAAGAAGAAGATATGGTTGGGTGTATTTTCTTTTCATTGATATTATTACCACCCTTAAAAGTAAAGGTCAGTGGCAAGTGCCATCGACAATTCAACCCGCCACCGACAATTCTACCCCTTCAACTTTGTGGAATCGCAATTCACCCCTCTAACTTTGCTACTTTGTGAAATGTCATAATTAACCCCTTAATTTTATAAAATATCACTTAGACCCTCTCAAGTTATAAAAAGTTGTAGGTTTAACTCACTTAGTATATATAAACTGATTTTTCCTTAATAATTTGGTTTATTTGTTTCATTTTTTCCTTAATGCCCGGTATATATATTTTCTAAACCGAGTCATGCTCAAATAGAATATATTTTAGGTATCATTGTTATATTTGTTGGATTATGTACGGGTTCGGTTACGTCACGTTGCCAACCGAGCTATGACCCGTAAGAGTTACACCTTGGGCAATAAATATTAAGTCCACTTAATTTGATTAACTGGCACTTACGAACTATATCGGTTTTTTTTATAATTTATAATTGTTATAAATTATTTAGTATTAATTCATAAACCTATTCTTTCAAAAGAAAAACAAAAGGAAAAGTAAAAGGAAAAGCGATTTGTCATAATGGTAGCTACCACTAAAGGCACACATATGGACCAAGCATGTGACAGAAAGATAACAGCTCAAGATATAAGTTGATAAAGGGTCTGGCATCGCAAGTTTTTTTTGTAGAAACCATTCAACACTCCTTTTGTTGCAGAGAAGAAGATTATCTTCTTTCCATTTCTTTTCGTATCTTTCAAACAACCGATATATTTGATTGCAACTGTGGATCACGCCTCTTAGAGCCGCAACCACTGTGTTCCAATTTAGTGTTCGTTGATTCTAGCGTTCATTCATTGTCCCTTGGTGTCTCAAACGGTTAATTATTAACCACAAAGGTATATTATATCTCATCAGTAGGATATTAATATTCTGTATTTGCATTGGTTGTAACCCAGATCCTGTCGGGTTCATTCTGGTATTTTATTATTACTCCGCTGCGTTAAATGTTATTAATCTGATTAATAATTATCAGAACTGTTTTTGATAAATAAACCTAACGAAGATACCACTGAACCCAACAGTGGTATCAGAGCCAGGCTTACAACATGCAAATCAGATCCAGTCTGTTAACTGGTTATAGATCACAAACTTTAAAATTATTTGAAGTTTCTGATTTATATTATTTTGGGCAACTTGCTTATTTTGGTTAAATATTTATTAACCAAACGATTGCCCGTATTATTTTGATTGTGTTTTAATTTGTAAATCTGGCTAGACCCTGTGGTTGAATGGTTGTGATGTGATTTGTTATTATTAAAGTTTTTGGTTTTATGGTTTTTGGCCCATTTGATGGCTCAAAGTTGTAATAGATTAGAGTTTTCTTTTATTTTGTATTTCTTTTGTAAATATTGTAATATTTTGAAGACCCGAAGTCAAAACTGGAAGCAGGACAAATCAAGGAGTCAGTGGGAGCCATCAAGACAACTAGATGCACTTAGGTCCATCCTTGTGGTTGTTTTGTATTTTCACCCGTGACCTAGCTTGATCTCGCTATTTGGCTCTAGCGAGATCAAACAATCATAGCCATTAGATTTACATATTACTTTGCTATTATGGTTGCTTTATTTTATATTACCCAACCTAAATATCAAACTAATTAATTAATTAAAAAAAAAAATTTACAATCAAAATAAATAACAAGTTTTAACTTATTTTTACAACTTGTTAAATTATTAAAACAAATTGTTTGTTTTAAATGGGATAATCGAATAAGTTTTCAAATTCAAAATTAGTTTGAATTTCAAAACTTAAAACTTGATATTTTAAATTAAAATTAATTATCCTTTTAAAATGATAACTAGATAAGTTTTCAAATTTAAAATTAGTTTAAATTTTAAAACTTAAATCTTAATAATTTAAAATTATTAACTTAAAAAATCGGTTGTCTATCTCGCGATGAACCTAGTTTTAATAGGATATTAAAATCTGGTGTCCCGAGAGCTGAAAGGGTTCGTCATTTATTATCACGAACTATATATTGTAAAACTAAATTTTACGACGCACGTATAACTTAATTATACGTTGTGTTTGACCCTATTCGGTAAACACTAAAATTGGATCCCATAGATAAAAATCAATAGTCTATGCCACCCTAAAATAAGGAACACTTGGAACATTAAGCGAAACATCAGTGTTTGGAGCCACAGCACCGCACTTGATATGTGGTTTATTCTTCCAAGGTGCAAGGGTTTTGTTGACACATCCGGCCCTTTCACAAGTAACTGTTTTAGGATGACTATTACTTTTCTCTCTAGTTACGTGCCACAGCTGTCTAGAGAGAAAAGTGGGCATAGATGAGGCTAAACGTATCAATGCATTGACAAATGTTGTCGTTGCGGCCTCATACACGAGAGTTGTGCAATTTTCACAATTGATAAACATTGTCAGTCTGCCTAATCACTTACTAATGTTGCGTGCCCCAGCTGCCTTTAGTGACTGACCAAGCCAGATTCTCATTCCTTATTTAAAATTACTGTAAATGGGTCATTAATTAAAATAAGGAAACAATACATCGAAAATACTAATTAATTTATTTTGCTTATAGATGTCTTCAGAAACCAACAACTCCTTCATTCTCAAGTCTATTCTTGAGAAAGAGAAACTTGATAACACCAACTTTCTCGCATGGCACCGCAATCTGAGATTGGTTCTCAAGATGGCGAAAAAGCTCTATGTTATAGATAGCGCTGTTCCCAACGAGCCTGAAAACAATACGGCCGCAGCCCGTAGAACTTGGGAAAAATTTAAGGAGGATGCCGATGAGGTAGCCTGCCTTATGCTAGCCACCATGTCTCCTGATCTCCAGAAGAACATGGAGGACATGGCTGCATTGACATGATTGAGCAACTTAAGGGCATGTTTCAGAAACAGGCCCGACAAGAGCGCTATGACACCATGAAGCAGCTTATATCCTGCAAAATGCAAGTAGGCTCGCCTGTTAGTGCCCATGTGCTTAAAATGAAAGGGTATGCAGGATCGGATTTCGGGTGGTTTTTCTCTCAACTTACTGTGAATCAACACTCGGCAAGCAGTCTATGAAGAGTTGATCACAATATAACAAGTAACAAGCAGTAAGAAAATCTAACAGCAGATAAATTTTCAAGGTACTTTTATATATTGCTTCTCAACTCAAAGGATTACAAGACACTTGGACTCAAATCACTTTTCTAAAGAGTTACAGGGAGAAGATATATATAATACTACCTACAGCCGGATATACTTTGATACCAGCTGGACACCTCTAACCTTACATCTATACTACAAGACTCTAGGTGAGGTCTTTCAGACATTTTGTCTGAAAGTTGGTAGTCAGGACATGTCCCTGACTTACCTTTTGTTACCAACTAAAGTTGGTAACATGTACTATCATAAAAAGGTGAACAGTAGAATAAAGTATGGTCAACAACATGGCTCTTTAGGAAGATGCCATGCTGTATTAAAGGTCTGCAGCGGACTGTCAGGGACCATACTTTTATCTGCTGGACATAGCAATGTCTTCCGAAGGATAAAGTACTTCGGAAGAATAACTTCTTCCGAAGGCACTTATACTTCGGAAGACTGCTTCTTCCGAGGCTTGGAGTCTTCTTTGTCTTCGGAAGCAGACTTTGTCTTCGGAAGCTCAGACTTTGTCTTCAGCTCTTTCATCAGACTTTGTCGTCGGAAGCTTTCAGACTTTGTCTTCAGCTCTTTCATCAGACTTTGTCTTCGGAAGATTGTCTTCAGCTGTTGGCTTCAGCTGTTGTCTTCGGCAGTTGACTTCAGCTTTTGCCTTCAGTAGATATCTTCAGCTGTTGGCTTCAGCAGTTGATTTCAGCTTTTGCCTTCAGTAGATATCTTCAGCTGTTGGCTTCAGCTGTTGTCTTCAGCAGTTGACTTCAGCTTTTGCCTTTAGTAGATATCTTCAGCTGTTCTTCAGACTTTCGGAAGATCTCTTGCTCAGCTTCGGAAGCCTTTGAATGTAGTACCAAAAGATGACTATGAAGTGAATTTGGTTGCACCAGCCTTATCATGATCCAACAAACTCCCCCTAGGCTGATGCTACCAAAACTTCACTTCCCTCTTCTTCTCAAAGTTCTCAGCACCAAGGCGAGCAGGTGTTTATCAGTATCTTCATTCTTTCCTGCTGTGATGCTGAGAATCTTGTACAAATCTTTGGTGGACAGAACCTCTACTCTGTCACCTTGGATCATGTGTACCCTCTGTTGTGGCCCTCTGAAAAGAGTTAGTTGATGGGAAGTATAGTCATATTCCCATCGAACTATTGGTTCCAATTCAGGACCTTCCACCATCTGTAGAAAGGCTGTGCCTTTGGTGGTTGGTCTTTCCTTGTCTTCCACTCTTTTCAGCTTCAACTCTTCTTCAATCTTGGCTCTTCTAGTTCGTTCAGCCAAGTGGAGACCACTGATATGGTTTCTGATGTGTGCAGCAGTCTCAGAGTTGGAGGGATTGGAGAATGGCTTCTCTGCAAGCTCAGCAAGATCAAATCTACTGAGATGCAGTAGAGAAGTGGCATTGAGCCTGTTGGTTTCACCATTCTCTCTTTCCACAACAAAGTTGTGAGAAGGTTCATCGAACCTCCACTGGATTATTGCATTTCTAGGTCCAGGAGATTGACCAGAAATCCTGTCCTCTTTCCTGGTATCCAGTAGAGTCACCAGTCTTCTTCTTAGCCTCTTCTCCTCAGCATTGAGGGTATCGGAGTTGAGACCAAGAAGTCTTGCAGACTGGCCCAAGGTTTCTCTAGGCAATTCAAGAAATTGGCCTAGGGTGGGGAGCTTGAAGAGTTATCAACATAGGTGATGTTGATAAGCTCTCCCTCACAGGAGATACTGCTCAAGGTAGTGCAGTTAATGAGCCTCGTCTTGAACTCCTTTATTTCTTCAAAGGAGAGATGTTTAGGAGGCTGAGGGGATGATCTTGGTAGTTGTTGGGTAGGCTTAGGTTTAGTGGTTTTGGGTTGAGTCTTGGGTTTTAGGATGGGTAGTTTGGGTGGTTGAGGTGATGTGGTAGGTTTGGGTAGAGTTGTGGGTTGAGGGGTGAAGGTTTCATCAGTGGGTTCAGGTTTAATGGGAAAAGGGGTTGGCTCTGGTGTGGGTTGTGGTTGTGGTTGAGTGGCTGGTGTGAAGACCATTCCCTTCATCCTCCTGTACATCTCCTTCCTTTTCCCCAAACGGATGTCAGCTTTTATTTCACTGACTATCTGCTGGAGTGTCCTTTCGGACATAGGTCCCACCTGCCTACCAGAGAAGCCATGAGCCCGGAGGTAGTCCTTCATCCAGGCTTTGTCAGTTGACTTCTTGGCAGCAGTGACCTCCTTCTCTTCCTCCCTCTTCCTCTTCACCTTCAGCTTCTCCCTAGCAGCCTTCTTCATTTCCTTCTCCATTTGATCCTGCTCTTTGTTGTGGAGCAGCAGGATCATGTCATCATCATGTGGAGACAGTTCAGGAAGACTGAACCCTCTTGAGAGGAGGAACTTGATTCTAGCCTCTCTCAGCTTCAGGGCTGCCTCCCTCTGCTCTTGTTCTTCCTTCTCCAAGGCCAACCTGGCTTCCCTTTCTTGTTGTAGCCTGGTTGACCTCTCCAAAGTCACCAACTCCTCTAATGGTAGCAGGAGTATTTCCTCATTGGCAGCTCCTAGATTGATGAGCTGGTCAATGAGTGCTGTTCTTCTCCTCTGGTTGATTTCTTCCTGATTGGCTGCAGCTGCTTTAGAACTAGCAGCTAACAGCTTCTCAGTAGGAAACCGACCTTTCTTTTTGGCCTTCTCAATCTTCTCCTCCTCCTGAAGCTCTTCCGCAGTCAATTTTCTTTTGCCTTTGTCTTTGATTGTGCTTGACTGTGGTGGTTCTTGGATGGAGGGTTGTGATTGAGAGAGAAGTTCAGCTGGTGCTTGGGTTGGAGGTATTTCGGAAATGTCCTCCCTGCTCACCTCAGATGCAATTTCAACAATGACATCTGTGATGGTCAGTTCCTCAGACATCTGAAATAAGCCTTCCGCAGCTTCTATTTCGGCATCGGAAGACTTGTCTTGTTCTTCCGAGGCTTCCATGTAAGCTTTGGAAGCCTCAGCGAGAGCTTCGGAAGATGAGACTACTACAGATTCTGTCCCATCTGTTTCAGTTGCTGGGCCATCAGTCCCCATTTCCCCTTCGAAGCTAATCTCAGGTTCCATGAAGACCTTAGGTTGACCAACTTCCTCCACAGTGGTAGAAGGTGCAGTCAGTCTTTGAAGCTCCTCAGCCCCAAAGTATGCAAGTGTGGTGTCGGGGCTGGGCTGTTCTAGGGATGATCTCAATACAAACTGTGTGAAAAGTCTGTAGAGATCTTGAAGCATCCTTGAGTCAATCTCCAGAAAGGATTGAGATGACTCAGGTAGTGTAATGATTTGTTGGGTGGAAATGAGTTGGGTCTGTGGTTCCATAGGTGTTTGTCTCTGAACTTTCTCCCCCTTTTTGGTAGCATCATCTTGAGAGCTAGATGAGCTAGAGGAAGAAGTCATTGAGACCTGGATTGGTACATGCCTAACAGACCTCTCCGTCTGTTTCTCAGCTAGTTTAGCCTTGAGAGAGTTAATCTCAAGTTGCTGAGTGGCAGTCCTTGATTCTAAGATCTTCACCTGTGATTCCAGGTTGGAGACCTTAGAAAGCAAGTACTGAAGTGTTAGTTGCATACTTCCCTCATCTTCATAGGAAGAATCACGGGGAGATGAGATAACATACCTAGTATGCTCATTCTCACCACCAGATGTGGTTTCTTGGCACCCTGGTTTCCTTTGCTCAGAGTCATCTCTTTCAGAGATGTCAATGGGCAAAGTTGCCGTAGACTCAGTCCTAATTATGTTACCACTGTCCTGAGAGCTCAATGAGAGACTCTGAGTAGTGGCAGCTGAGTCTACATGAGTCCCCTCCACATCAGTGGGACTCACCTCAGTAGCAGGCTTCTGATGGGGGCTAGAGACAAGGGATCCCTCTTGGCTCTGTTGATCTCTTAGTGGGTGTTGTAGATCAACTTCATGGCCATGGAGAGATGTAATCTCTTCATCAGTTCGGAGTAAAAGGTCAGTGAAAGAGAGGGTGGTTAGTCCTACTGACCCGGGACCTTGATCAATGTCTACAGGCATTGAGCCTATGGTGGGGCTGTCCCTAGAAAGCTGCACAGGGGAGTGTAGAGACTCACCCTGTGGGCTAAAGGCTTGGGGTTCGGGCTCAGGGGTTTGAGACTGAGGAGGCTCAAAACCCACATTGAGGTCAAATGTGAAGGATGGTGTGACCTCGGACTGAGTGGGAGCCCATGATTCCACTCTAGTCCTTTCGGTGTGAACAGGAGGAGCTTGTTCAATCAGAGTAGATTGAACAAGGGTTCGTTTGGGGCGTCTCTGATATGTGGCTTTGATGGGTAAAGAGGCTTTTGGTATTGTGGTGGATGTTGCTGGTGTGGGTTCATCACCTGTGGGGAGAACAGGGATGTCGCCAGGAGCTATGCGCTCAGTCATCTCTGGAGGTAATAGAGTGTACCGTCCAGTGAAGTTGGTGGACATCTTCTTCAGTGTTTTAAAGATGGTAGGCCTCATGTGTGGAACAGGAAGAGCAGCTGCACAGACAAGCTTGCTTGGTTCCATCTCACAGTTGATTATGTGTTGAAGGAATCGGGGATACATGAAGAATGTATCCCTGCTGAGATTGGCGATTAGGTTGTTCAACACGAATCGTGAGTAGTTGAATCTGAGGCCTCTCACCAACCCATGAACTAGGCATCCTAGTTCATATGGGATTTGATCCCAACCCCCTGATTTGTTGGAGAGGCAGTGCAAAACAATGTGCAGCAGGAACTTCCAGTGGTAAGAGAAGTTGAACTTGTATACTGTAGACCTGCTGACATCGCCTCCATATCCCATGAGGATATAGGTGCCTTCCAAGTCTTCCTTGGGGAACTCAGTAGGAGCCCCATCATCGTGAAGCTCGAGATGCTCCCTGATGATCTGTTCATTGATGACCAACTCTTGGCCACAAACTCTGGTTCTCAGGACTCGAACCCCATTCATCACTGTAGTTTCTCCGTTGCTCCAAAATTCTGACATATGGTTGGAGTATACGGTTGGGTTAACTGTGAGTGCAGTGAGGTAGGTGGATTCGGTGAGAAAGGTGATGATTTGGTTGAAGTCGGCATCCATTGACGAGTCAAGTAATGCGACTTGATTGTGCTGAGGGTTTGGCGCCATTGGAGAAAAGGTAAGCTTGAAATTTTGGGTGAGATTGAGGGTTTTACAGTGAAGGGAACAGTTAGTGCTGTAAAGTGGTAAAAGAAGATGAAATTGATAAGTCAAGATTATTTAAAAAGGGGTGAATAGTGGTATGGTGGTGGTAATAGGGTTACTGTTTTGGGGTTACTGTGGGTGGTATGGTGGTTTACGGCAGAGAAATGATGATGGCGGCAAGGATAATTTTAAATAATCTGACATTATCAACAAAATCTTTACTTTTTACAGAGTGGGGCCCAAAAGATATCCGTTACATATGAAAACCTTTACTTCCGAGGGTAAAACATTTCCGAAGGTAACTTTCTTCCGAAGGCAATTTCTCTTCCGAAGCATATTAGTGCTTCCGAAGGTAAAATTTTCCTTTGAAGGCACTTTATCTTCCGAAGCCAGGCATTGTTTCCGAAGGTAAAGTTTTCTTTCCGAATGGAGAGTTGTATAAGTTTCGGAAGTAATCTGATATAGAATCAATCGCTTCTTCCGAGACTAAAACTCTTCCGAGAAGAAAATTTCCATTGAGGAATTTAGCTTCGGAAGATATTCAAGAATATCTTCCGAGAGTTAGTTCCTCTTCGGAAGGAATTTACACTTGGAATAGTTTAAAGATCTTTTGTAACAGGGCTTAAATTGTATTGACACAAGACATTACTCATTTAAAAAGGTCTTCAAAAGAGGTAGTTATTCAATGTTTATCATCCCAATTGCTGATATGAGATACTTAAATCTTTGTTCATCAAATGCCTTTGTGAACAAATCAGCATATTGTTCATTTGAGTCAACTTTGATTAACTTTATCAGATGTTTCTCATGAATATCTCTAATGAAATGATACCTGATATCAATGTGTTTTGTCTTGGAGTGCTTCACCGGATTCTCAGTAATGGAGATAGCACCGTTGTTGTCAATATGGATAGGAGTAGTCATGAAGTTGAACCCATAGTCTAACATCTGATTTTAAATCCATAGCAGTTGAGCACAGCAGCTAGCAGCAGCAATGTATTCAGCTTCAGCAGTTGATGTAGAGACACAGGATTGTTTCTTGCATTGCCATGAGATAATCCTTCCACCAAGAAATTGACATCCTCCTGATGTTGATTTCTTGTCAATGTTGCAGCCACCATAGTCACTGTCAGAGTATCCATAGAGATTGAAATCACTATTTCTTGGATACCAGAGACCTAGTTTAGGTGCTCCTTTGAGGTATATGAGGATTCTCTTTGCAGCAGCTAGGTGAGACACCTTCGGAGCAGCCTGATATCTTGCACAAATGCATGTGGCAAACATGATATCAGGTCTACTTGCAGTGAGATACATTAGAGAACCAATAATTGCTCTATACTGATGTTGATCAGTATCCTCCCCCTCAAGGTCAGGGCAAAGATTATGGTTTCTGGGTATGGGTCTTGGCTGGTTTACAGTCCTTCATTTCAAATCTTTCTAAGATGTCTGAGACATACTTAGATTGACTTATGAAGAACCCTTCCTTCATCTGTTTCACCTGGATTCCTAGGAAAAAGTCCATTTTTCCCATGGAACTCATCTCAAACTTCTGCTTCATAATGCTTTCAAAGTCTTTGCACATTTGGTCGTTTGAAGAACCAAATATGATGTCATCAACATAGACTTGTACAAGCAAAATGTCTTCTCCACTCTTTCTGATGAAAAGAGTCTTGTCGATGGTACCTCTAGTGTATCCATTCTTCAGAAGAAACTAAGACAAGGTCTCATACCACAGCCTAGGTGCTTGGTGCAGCCCATATAGAGCTTTATCCAGTTTGCACACATAGTTGGGGTGCTGTGGGTCTTCAAATCCTGGAGGTTGACACACATAGATTTTCCTATCTATATCCCCATATAGAAAAGCACACTTGATATCAAGTTGGTAGACTGTGAAGTTCTTAGATGCAGCATAAGCAAGGAAGATCCTAACTGCCTCAAGTCTTGCAACAGGTGCAAAGACATCAGTATAATCAATTCCTTCCTCCTGGGTGTACCCTTGAACTACTAGTCTTGCCTTGTTCTTGATAATCAAGCCTCTATCATCTTTCTTGTTCCTGAACACCCATTTAGTGCCTATGGGTACTTGACCAGATGGTAGTGGGCATAGATTCTAGACCTTTTGTCTTTTGAATTGAAGCAGCTCCTCCTGCATCGATTCAACCCAACTACTATCCTTTAAGGCATCTTCTACCTTCTTTGGTTCCATCTGAGACAGAAAGCATGAGTACAAGCAGACATTCCCGTGATGAGTTTGTCCTCTTGTTCTCACACCCTCAGAGACATTCCCTATGATGTTTTCAGTTGGATGAGTGTTGTGAATCCTAAGACGAGGAATCACTTCCAATTGCAGAGATAAGTCTAGGTTAGACATATTCTGATCAGGAATTGGATCACTCTGTCCAACTGCTGTTTCAGAGTCATTCAATGAGGACTGATTGAATGATTGAGAAGCATCATCAATGGTTGGTTGTGAAGTGGTATTAACAGTTGCCTGTTCCTTCAGAATACTACTTCCCTCAACCTGGTGTTGTAGTGGATCACCTGAGGAACTTTGAGGTTGATCAAGTGATTCACTTGTTGAAGCTTCACTATTTCTGGAGATAGTTACACTGTCAGATCTGTGAATGGTTGAAGCTTGTTGCCCTTCAGCTCTTGGAGAATTTGGAATAGGTCTGGGAAGCTCGTATAGTTGACCTGCATCAGCATCAGCATCACTTTGAGCACCTGTTCCAGCTGAAACATTCTCACAAGATGGTTTAGAATAGTTTGGAAACAATTCTAAATCAAAAATACTCAGGTCCATTCCCCCTAACACAAGGAGCGTGCTCATTAACAACTATGTTGGATGACTCCTCAAATTGTTGATTCTTAATATTGTATACTCTATAAGCTTTGGAGCTAGAAGAGTATCCAATAAAGATAGCATCATCCGACTTCTCAGCAAACTTTGCCAAGTTGTCCTTTGTGTTAAGTATGGTACACCTGCAGCCAAAGGACCTTAGAAAGCCAATGAACGGTGGCCTCTTGTTCCATAACTCATAAGGGGTTTTTCCATGGGGCTTAACTACAAGAACCCTATTCTGCACATAGCATGCAGTGCTGACTGCCTCTGCCCAGAATGTTAGAGGCAGCTTTGAATCAGCTAACATGGTTCGAGCAGCCTCAATAAGTGTCCTGTTCCTCCTCTCAGCAACACCGTTTTGTTGAGGAGTTCTGGGAGCACTATATTGTCTGGCGATCCCTTTTGAGTCACAGAATGAGTCAAGAACGAAGTTCTTAAACTCAGTCCCTTGATCACTTCTAATAATCTTAACCTTGTGATCAATTTGATTTTCTATTTTAAGAATAAAAGATTTTAAAGTTTCAGCAGTTTCATCTTTACTTCTTAAAAAGAATACCCATGTAAATCTTGTAAAATCATCAACTATCACAAGGCAGTATGATTTCCTTCCAATGCTCATTATACTTGTGGGACCAAAGAGATCCATGTGCAATAAGTGTAATGGAGTAGTGATAGAGTTAACACATTTGGATTTATGAGATGATCTGTGTTGTTTCCCTTTCAGGCATGCAACACAGTTATCTTTGCAGAGAAATTCCTTTTTAGGCAAACCATGTACCAAGTTATTTTTAGCCAATTTATTCATTGTTTTAAAATTCACATGACACATGCGTTTATGCCATAGTGTTGACTCATCACTATCAGCTTTGGAAAGAAAGCATGATACTTCACCCATAGGAGAAGCGTTGTTCATATCCAGCTTGTACATATCCCCTTTCCTGGGAGATCTGAGAAGCACCAATTCCGGAGGAATTGTCATCCCTGGTTTGAGGATAATGCACTCATGTTCTGTGAAAAGCATCTGATGCTTTTGATCACAGAATTGAGAAACACTTAACAGATTGTGTTCAAGCTGTTTGACAAAGTGAACTTTGTCAATGTTTATTCTGCCATTGGATATACTTCCTCTGCCAGAAATATATCCTCCGGCCTCACCTCCAAATTGGACAGGCCCTCTATCAAAGTTCTGTAATTGTTGAAGGAGAGATCTGTTCCCTGTCATGTGCCTGGAGCATCCACTATCTACAATCCAGATATTGTTGTTCTTGTCAAATGGATGTCCCTGCACATAAGATGAGATGGTTAGTTTTGTTTGGAAGCCCAAGCCTTGTAGGTCTCGGGCTCTTCCAAAGATAGTGACATAATTGAACCAAAAGATATGCAATGGGGTTCAATAGAGGTCATTGTTGAAGAAGAGGTTTGGGCTGCAGCATCTTCCTTGATCTTCCAATCCATCCTTTGGTTGATCTTTGAGGAAGAGCTTGTTGAAGCTTTTGCAGCATGGTCTTCTTCCGAAGCTTCTCTCTTTTCGGAAGAAGTCTTCACCACCTTTTCTTCCGAAGTAATCTTCTTTGAGATGGCTTCAAGGGAGCCTTCTTGTTCTTCCGAACCTTAGAAGGTTTGGCTTCCGAAGCTATTTTCCCTTCGGAAGAAGCAGTTTCTTCCGAAAGCAACTTGGCTTCCGAGACCAACCTTCCCTTTTTCATCATTTGGACCTTTTGAAGTGGTCCAACTGAGAAGCCTTCTCTGACTACTTCTTTTCTAACATTATTTGCATAATGTGTGCTCGCTGGATTGTAGTAACAATCTTTAGCCATGTGGTTGTGCAGACCACACATTATGCATGCAATGTTAGTCTTCTGGGAACTTGCAGGTTGTTGTTTCTTGGGTTTCTTCTCTTACTCAGCAACTTTCCCTTTTAACTTCTGATTCTTCAGTAGGACAGGAGTGCTGGTACTACACTCCTTTCCTGAATCAGGAGTACCTACCACTTGAAATCCGGCAGAAATGAAGACACCCTTTTGCTTAGGGTCAAACTTAATCTTGGACTCTGCAACCTTCTTAGCAGTCCTTCTAGCAGCTTTAGCTCTGCTTCTTCTTGCCTTGGTGGTCAGGATTTGGTCATCACAGGTGGAGATGGGTGTATCCTCCTGTTTCTCCCCTGTGGAGGCCACTATTTTTGCTTCATCCTCTAGTTCCAATGGAGAAGGGTCAGCAGTTGGAACCTCTTGCTCTTCAGTACCACATCTAGGTAGTCTTATAGACTCATAAGAGTGTGGTGGAGCTATTTCACTGGTTCCCAACCCTTCTTTGTTTTGATAAAACATTTTGGAATGAGAGGTTGATGCAAGAATAGTTTGGAAGCTTTGCTCAGCAATAGCTTGCTTCCTGGCCTGAGCCTCAGCTGTGACTAACTGGGCTTGAACCTCAGAAAGTTTGGAGATCAGATCTTTGATTTGAGTCTTGTAGTTAGTCTTTTCATGTTTTAAAAGAGACACAGTTTTCTCTAACTCATCAATTTTCCTTTGATAGTCAGATTCAGCTCTTTTAAAGTCAGATTTTAGCACATTTAAAGACTCAACCTCAGATCTGATTTCCGAAATGTAATCCTTATACAATTTAACTTTAGCAATACAGGCAGCAGTACAAAGATGTTCATATACCTGATCATCATCTGTTCCGGCCATGAGTGCTTGAGCGGGAGTCACATCCTGTACCATGAAGCTCCAGTCAACTTCCTGAGCAACAGCAGCTGTTTCAGTTGACTTTTCTTCATGCTTGGGAGCAGTGGGATGTGTGGAGGCCTGTGGGGTTCCCGGGTTGTTCTTGGGAGCCTTGCATTCCCTAGCAAAGTGACCAAGTTGGTTGCAGTTGTAGCACCTTGCTTTGCTCTTATCAAACCCAAACTTGCTGTTGACTGGGTTTTGAGGGAATTGCCTTCCAGTTCTCTTGAAGAACTTCTTCGCTCTGTAAGTTAAAAGAGCCATCTGCTGGACAATGTCCATGTACTCCACATCATCTGGATTGAAGCACTCAAGATCATCAAAGCAGTATTGAAAATCACCAGAGTGTCCACTTCCAGAAACAAAGGCACAACTATCCTGAAAGGAGTTGTGTTGAACCTTTTGAGACTTTGGAGTCTCAGGTAGAGTGATGAAGGGTCCAGTGTGTGAGTTGTCAGGGTAGCATAGCAACTGATGTTGTGGTTCCATGCTTTCCCTTTCAACCACATGAAGGGCTGAACTCTGTTGGTTATTGGAGTGGTCAGAGGAGTTCTGCATGTTCATCTCCATCTGAAATGCACTTAGGATACCATACAACTCTGTGAGAGAAAGAGTCTTAAGGTCCGAAGTTCTCTTAATGACAACACAGTAGTGAGTCCATAGCTTAGGAAGAGAGGACATGAACTTCCTAACTATGTCTCTATTCTCAAGAGATACTCCAATATCCGCCAGAGTATCTACTAGCTCAACATACCTGAAGTATTGTTGAGTCAAGGTCTCACCAGCCTTGAAAGTAAAGTTCTCAAACTGCTGCTTCAAGAGATCTTCTTGTTCTCTTGAGTTTCCTTGGATCCCTCATACATCAGCTTCAAAGCTTCCCATAAATCTTTAGCAGTCTTGCACTTCTTGAAGCGTCTGTAGACGGAGTTGGGGAGAGCAGTTTGGAGACAAGTCATAGCCATTTGATCTAGCTCTATTCTCTTCCTATCTTCCTCTGAGTAATCATCAACATCTTTGGAATGATGCGATTACCAGTGGCAGATGTAGTGCATGGTATGAAGGGACCATTGACAATGGAGTCCCACATCCTTGAGTCTTGATACTTGATGAAGCCTTCCATCCTGATACACCATGTGTCAAAGTCTTCAGGGGTGATCATAGGGGACTTGGTCAAGGTACCAGTTTCCATATCAGCCTTGGAGAGAGCAGCCATTTGAGTGAGTGGATTGTGGTGAGGAGTGAAAAACAGGTTGATTAGGATGGTAAGATCTCACAATCAAGAGCCTGGAGCTCTGATACCAATTGCAGGATCGGATTTCGGGTGGTTTTTCTCTCAACTCACTGTGAATCAACACTCGGCAAGCAGTCTATGAAGAGTTGATCACAATATAACAAGTAACAAGCAGTAAGAAAATCTAACAGCAGATAAATTTTCAAGGTACTTTTATATATTGCTTCTCAACTCAAAGGATTACAAGACACTTGGACTCAAATCACTTTTCTAAAGAGTTACAGGGAGAAGATATATATAATACTACCTACAGTCGGATATACTTTGATACCAGCTGGACACCTCTAACCTTACATCTATACTACAAGACTCTAGGTGAGGTCTTTCAGACATTTTGTCTGAAAGTTGGTAGTCAGGACATGTCCCTGACTTACCTTTTGTTACCAACTAAAGTTGGTAACATGTACTATCATAAAAAGGTGAACAGTAGAATAAAGTATGGTCAACAACATGGCTCTTTAGGAAGATGCCATGCTGTATCAGAGGTCTGCAGCGGACTGTCAGGGACCATACTTTTATCTGCTGGACATAGCAATGTCTTCCGAAGGATAAAGTACTTCGGAAGAATAACTTCTTCCGAAGGCACTTATACTTCGGAAGACTGCTTCTTCCAAGGCTTGGAGTCTTCTTTGTCTTCGGAAGCAGACTTTGTCTTCGGAAGCTCAGACTTTGTCTTCAGCTCTTTCATCAGACTTTGTCTTCGGAAGCTTTCAGACTTTGTCTTCAGCTCTTTCATCAGACTTTGTCTTCGGAAGATTGTCTTCAGCTGTTGGCTTCAGCTGTTGTCTTCAGCAGTTGACTTCAGCTTTTGCCTTCAGTAGATATCTTCAGCTGTTGGCTTCAGCAGTTGATTTCAGCTTTTGCCTTCAGTAGATATCTTCAGCTGTTGGCTTCAGCTGTTGTCTTCAGCAGTTGACTTCAGCTTTTGCCTTTAGTAGATATCTTCAGCTGTTCTTCAGACTTTCGGAAGATCTCTTGCTCAGCTTCGGAAGCCTTTGAATGTAGTACCAAAAGATGACTATGAAGTGAATTTGGTTGCACCAGCCTTATCATGATCCAACAGGGTACATCGACCAAATGGCCAAACTTGGTTATCCTATGCAAGATGAAATGGCAGTAGACTTCATTTTGAACTCCTTGCCTAGTTCTTACGACCAGTTCATAATGAACTTTAATATGAATGCATGGGTTAAGAGTGTAGCTGAACTACACGGTATGCTCAAAACTGCTGAGCAAAACATACCAGGTAAAGCCAGTCAAATGTTGATGGTCCGATCTACTGGTGTTAGGAAACCAAACCCAAGAAGAAAACTTATAACAATAAGGGTAAGGGTAAAGTTGTTGCTGCCAAGCCTGCCACCAACAACAAACAGCTGGCTAAAAACAAAGCAGCGCCCCCTCCTGAGGAGCGACACTGTTTTGAATGCAATAAGATGGGACACTGGAGACGTAACTGTCCTGACTATCCAGCCAAGCTGAAGGTGAAGAAGGCCAATGGTGAAGGCTCTTCTTCAGGTATTCTGATTTATGTTATTGAACTTTTCACTGTTTCCAGCAACACATGGGTATTTGATACTGGATGTGGTTACCACATCATTAATGTCTTGCAGGAGCCTGAAAAGTGGAAGAAACTGAAACAAGGCGACATGGAGCTCATCGTTGGTGATGGGAAAAGAGTACCGGTTCTAGCAACTGGAACATATCATCTTTCTTGTCCATCTGGTCTTGTAATTACTTTAAATAATTGTTTGTTTGCTCCTGGTTTAACCAGAAACATTATTTCAGTTTCTTTATTGTTTGAACAAGGATTCAAGTATGTTTTTAATGATGCTGTTATTTCTGCCTACTTGAATGATATCTTTTATTTTGAGGCTAAACCTCGAAGTGGTATTTATGAGATTGATATTCAAACAAACAATAATGTATATAATCTTTCTAAACGTATCAAATCTGGAATTAACGATACGTTTCTATGGCATTGTAGACTTGGCCACATAAGCAAGGCCCGTGTGAAAAGGCTTCAGTCCGAAGGGATTCTTGAATCCACAGGACATGAATCTTTTGATGAATGCGAATCTTGCTTAGCTGGCAAACTCACAAAGGATCCTTTCACCCATGTTGGTGAACGGGCCAAGGATCTGTTAGCACTTATACACTCTGATGTATGTGGTCCTTTCAGAACCATGTCTAGAAATCACGAAAGATACTCTGTTACGTTTATTGACTATTATAGTCGATACGCCTATGTCTACCTTATGAAGCATAGACATGAAACCTTTGAAAAGTTCAAAGAGTTTCAGAACGAAGTAGAAAACCAACTTGATAAGACTATCAAAGTACTTCGATCAGATCGAGGTGGAGAATACCTAAGCCAAGAGTTCATTGATCATCTAAAGGAATGTGGAATTGTTTCACAGTTCACTCCACCCGGCACACCCCAACTTAATGGCGTGAGTGAAAGGAGAAATCGAACCCTACTTAATATGGTTCGATCGATGATGTGTAGAACTAACTTACCTCACTCCTTTTGGAGTTATGCTCTTATGACCGCCGCCCGCCTTGTCAATCTGGCACCGACTAAGAAGGTAGATAAAACTCCATATGAGATATGGCATGGGTCTAAACCCAATCTGTCTTACCTTAGAGTATGGGGATGTGATGCTTATGTCACTAGTGAGTCTAATGACAAGCTAGATCCTCGAGGCGAAAAAGCTATTTTCGTTGGATACTATAATAGAAGCGGGTATTACTTTTACCATCCTGATGCAAATATGATTTCCATCAAAAGGAAGGCACATTTCCTCGAGAAAGAGTTTCTTGATCGAGGAACTGGAAGTAATATTGTGGATCTTGAAGAAATTCGAGAACCACAAACAAACGCTGAAGTAGTCGGTGCGTCTGAACAACAAGAAATTGTTAATGATTCAGATATAAACACAAGCGTTCGCAGAAGTAGCAGAACTCGCAAAGAACCTGACAGATATCTTTGGAATCTAGAGGGTCCTGAGGTTCTGGTAGTAGCTGATTCTGGTGATGAACCTACTAACTACAAATCTGCTATCTCAGATCCGGAATCTGCGAAATGGCTAGATGCCATGAACGCCGAGATGCAATCCATGCGAGACAATCAAGTCTGGGACTTGGTTGAGCTACCTCCCGGTTCACGGGCTGTAGGGAGCAAATGGCTTTTCAAGAGAAAAACCGACATGCATGGAAATGTACACACCTATAAAGCACGGCTAGTTGCGAAAGGTTTCACTCAAACTCAAGGTGTTGACTATGATGAAACTTTCTCACCCGTTGCTATGATCAAATCGATAAGGATATTGCTTGCCATAGCCGCGTACTATGATTACGAGATATGGCAAATGGATGTCAAAACCGCTTTTCTAAATGGACATCTCTCTGAAGATGTCTATATGGTTCAGCCTGATGGTTTTGTCGATCCACAATATCAAATAAGGTGTGCAAACTGAATAAGTCTATTTATGGACTTAAACAGGCATCCCGTAGCTGGAATCTTCATTTTGATCAGAGAATCGTCGAATTCGGTTTTGTCAAAAGTGAAGATGAGCCTTGTGTTTACAAAAAGGCTAGTGGGAGCACTATATCGTTCCTCATATTGTATGTGGATGATATACTGATCATTGGAAATAATATCTCAATGCTTAACGAAGTTAAAAAATGGTTGGGAGCTTGTTTCGCAATGAAAGATCTTGGAGAAGCTGCTTACATTCTAGGAATAAAGATCTATAGGGATAGATCTAAGCGACTTCTAGGGCTTAGTCAAAGCACATACATAGACAAAATGATGACACGCTTTAAGATGGAAAACTCCAAGAAAGGAGGTGTTCCAATGACTAAAGGTACCGTGTTGAACAAATCGCAATCTCCTTCAACAGACATTGATATTAAGCGAATGGAAAAGGTTCCATATGCTTCAGCGATCGGTTCCATCATGTATGCTATGCTGTGCACTAGACCTGACGTCTCGTATGCTTGAGCATTACTAGCCGTTATCAGCAAAACCCTGGCTTTGCCCATTGGACTGCAGTTAAGAACATTCTGAAGTACTTGAGAAGGACTAAAGACATGTTTTTAATATTTGGAGGAGTTGAAGAACAGCTCACTGTAAGATGTTACACTGATGCTAGTTTTCAAACTGACCGAGACGACTCTCGCTCACAATCTGGTTTTGTATTCACACTCAATGGTGGAGCCATCTCTTGGAAAAGTTCCAAGCAAAGTGTGGTGGCAGATTCTACTACTGAATCTGAATACATTGCAGCATCTGATGCTGCAAAGGAAGCTGCTTGGATGAAGAAGTTCATAGCCGATCTCGATGTGGTTCCAAGTATTCAGCAACCAATCGAGATATTTTGTGATAACACAGGTGCTATTGCTCAAGCCAAAGAGCCCAGATCTCATCACAGGGCCAAGCACATTCAGAGGAAGTTTCACTATATACGGGACATAGTGAAACAAGGAGATATCGTGATAAGAAAAATCGACACAGATCAAAACCTAGCAGACCGTTTACTAAGCCCATGACTCAGAATAAGCATGATTTACATAGAAATGCAATCGGGCTTAGATTAGCTAGTGATATGTTTTGATTTAGTATTTGGATGTATGAACTTTTAAACAGTTATACTTTTGAATTCATTTTGATCTACTGATATAGATACAACTATGAATCCTATAACTATGTTCAATTTTAATACGTTTAATCCATGGATATTGTATTCTAAATTATCCATAGTCGGTCAGACTTGTGGGAACAATTCTGAATAAAGACTATTCTGAATTTAGACTCAAGGAGTTGACTTCTAAATTCACAGACCTCATTATGAATGACGTTGGATGTAACTCGCCACAAACCATCTTTATTATAAGATGCTTTGATACTGGTATACTCATTTAGTATCCTATGACCTGAGATGCATACTAGAACTTCCGTTTACCGAGGGTTATTCTTTGATCACTGTCAACCGCTGTCGCGTAACTGCCAGTCATAAAGGCTTTGGTTGGGAATAATTCTGAAGTTCAGTGGGAGTTGTATGTAGTCAATAAGGGATTCCGTACTCTTACATTATATGTAACAGTTAGACATCATGGCGCCCTCGTTGATTCAAACTGGTGAAGTGTGAGGCCTCACCCAAACTGACTGTGTGTTTGATTGGACCATTTGAATCTAGATCGAGAACTATAATGATTGAGTTCTATATGAGAATTAATCTCAATGACTCAATTGATGTCTTTTACAGAAAGGATAAATGACTATGATTACCATAAGTTTATTGTCTTGTTATAGTAAAATGATACTAGAAAAGGATGTTTGGTTAATGACTTTAAAGTGTCATACCTTGTTGGGGGCAGCCATGTGCAGCTAGAGCACCGCTGACTGTCTACGTGGAATTTAACCGAATGCCGTCCAAGTGGGAGCTTGTTGGATTATGTACGGGTTCGGTTACGTCACGTTGCCAACCGAGCTATGACCCGTAAGAGTTACACCTTGGGCAACAAATATTAAATCCACTAATTTGATTAACTGGCACTTACGAACTATATCGGTTTTTTTTTATAATTATAATTGTTATAAATTATTTAGTATTAATTCATAAACCTATTCTTTCAAAAGAAAAACAAAAGGGAAAGTAAAAGGAAAAGCGATATGTCATAATGGTAGCTACCACTAAAGGCACACATATGGACCAAGCATGTGATAGAAAGATAACAGCTCAAGATATAAGTTGATAAAGGGTCTGGCATCGCAAGTTTTTTTTGTAGAAACCATTCAACACTCCATTTGTTGCAGAGAAGAAGATTATCTTCTTTCCATTTCTTTTCGTATCTTTCAAACAACCGATATATTTGATTGCAACTGTGGATCACGCCTCTTAGAGCCGCAACCACTGTGTTCCAATTTAGTGTTCGTTGATTCTAGCGTTCATTCGTTGTCCATTGGTGTCTCAAACGGTTAATTATTAACCACAAAGGTATATTATATCTCATCAGTAGGATATTAATATTCTGTATTTGCATTGGTTGTAACCCAGATCCTGTCGGGTTCATTCTGGTATTTTATTATTACTCCGCTGCGTTAAATGTTATTAATCTGATTAATAATTATCAAAACTGTTTTGATAAATAAACCTAACGAAGATACCACTGAACCCAACAATATTGACCGACAACAACATATTAATACTATAAAAAATAACGCTATCATTATTTAACCAAGTTTCTTCATAGATTTTCTTAATTTATTTAACCACGTTTCTTTTGCTGCTTTGCAACGTTAATGTCACCGCCTCCATCATTTAAAGTTTGCATTCCGCCGCGGAGCGCAAACATATTTTCTCGTTCTTATATTAATTTTCTTAAAACCAAATTGCATGCAAACATAATGTTTTTACAAATATCAAAGGTTATATTGACTTGCACTAACATGTTGGCATCACAAAAAGTGAGACCAATGTTGATTGAGCAATATCTGTCATACAGTTATTATCTATGTTTTTCTTTATAACCGAATAATCTATATTTAATCACTGTAATGTTACGTGGACTTCATTTCTATACATAGATAAAAAAAAAAAAAAAAACAAAGTTGCCAAATTGTAAATCCCAACTAGAATGATCCATTTCTCTGTTCTCTTCCTTCTGACACTCCAAACTCGAACCCATCCAAACACAAAGTGCCCCCAACTCGGTCCAAAAAAGCGTCAACACAATCACCCACCCACCACACCACACAACACCACAAACACAAACTAACCCCGCACCACACTCGATCAATCACCACACCACATCACATCACATCATCACACCATCACACCATCACACCATCACACCATCACACCATCACACCATCACACCATCACACCATCACACATCACACCATCACACCATCATACCACACCACTCTTTGTTTCTCTCTCTATCTACATCTCCGGCAATGTCTCCGAGGCCATCAGAGAACGGAACCGAAGGCGACGATGAGCGAGAAGAAGACACCGAAGAGGAAAAGGACGAAGAAGAAGAGGAGGAGGAAGAGGAGGAAGAAGAAGATGAACCTAGGCTTAAGTACCAGAGAATGGGAGGCACCGTGCCTTCTCTTTTGTCGAGTGATGCGGCTTCCTGTGTCGCCGTTGCGGAGCGGATGATCGCTCTCGGTACTCATGGCGGTTCTGTGCATATTCTCGATTTCCTTGGGAATCAGGTATGGTGTTGTGTTGTGTTTGGTTTGGTTTGAATTGAATTGAATTGCTTCGCCGGATCGTTTAAGTTAATTTTGTGAATTAAGCGGTACGTTGAATTCGAGGATTTGATTGATTGATTGATTGATTTGATTGAATCATTAATAGTTTGATACGAGAATAACGAGATCTGTAAGTCAATTTCTGCCATATTCGGTATAGTTGTGGCATTTTATGAGTTCTATCGTTTTTAGCTTACTAGTACAGCACTACTAGGGCTGGTTGTGGGGTGGGTTTAATTTGAACATTGTAGTAGGATAAGAAGGACTAGTTTTAGTTGCCTTTCGTGTCCCTTTGGTAGAGGCAAAAGTTGCGTCAAAGAGTTCGTTCATGCGAGAACAAATACCGCATCTGTTGCCATATGCAAAGAGTCCTAGTTGACTCTTGTTATCTTGTGCACATAGTTGAATATGGTCATTGGAAGGAAGTTTTTTTTGGAGAATTTGACTTGAATAGTGGGTTAGGGCGTTAGTTTACAAAGAAAAGAGGGTGTGACTGGAACACTTAACTGTTAAAGGCATACGATAATCATCAAAGGACTCAGATACATGATTGTGGATGATGATGTCTTAAGGATTATTGTGCAACCATAAGTTTAAGTAGTTGATCGCGGACCAAAGTTTGTTTATTGTCTAACCTTAAAAAAAGTCATCGGTAGGATGGTTTGACCAACGTTGGTGATTTGGTGTCTCTTCATCTTAGTTGCAATAGGTCTGCTGGCAACACCGTTCGCTGCATCATATTCATATCACAATCACCAGTCTTCATCTTAGTTGTAATAGGTCTGCTGGAAACACTATTATGTGAATCAAAAATACAGATAACAAAAGTTCTGCTGTTATCATGCTTCATAATTACTAATCAAGCAATATTGCAATTAACAGTCTAATGGTGTGTGTCTTCTGAATGGCAAAACTTATAGCATGTATTTCCTGTATCTCACAAGAAGAGAACTTATAGTTATATATTGTTAATTTATTTGTGAGTTTTATCTGCATCCAACAACCCTTTTGAGTTCTAATAGATGTTCATGTTAACATTATTTTCCTCATATTTGAATCTCTATATATCTAATGTTCTTGACAGGTTAAGGAATTCCGGCCTCATACTGCTGCAGTTAATGATCTTTGTTTTGACTTGGAGGGTGAATTCATTGGAAGCTGTTCAGATGATGGATCTGTTGTAATCATCAGTCTTTTCACAGATGAGAAACTGAAATTTGAGTATCATCGCCCTATGAAAGCTATTGCTCTAGATCCGGATTATGCAAGGAAATCATCAAGAAGATTTGTTGCTGGTGGTTTGGCAGGAAATTTATATTTTAATGTAAAAAAATGGCTAGGCTACCGGGATCAGGTATTTTGTTGTGCATATTGTCATTTATCCTAGCCCAGGAATTTCTCACCCTAATTCTGCAAAAACAATCCACATGAACTGGTTGTATATGTTTGGGCAATTTTGGGTCATGATTAATACATAGTTAGCAAGCAAACAGGGTCAAATTGGGTGGAAGTTGGGTTACATGTGCTATGTGTCTAATAAGGTAATGAGCAAGAGTAAGACATCCAGAGGCGGTTGTTTACGATTTGCTTTATGTGTCCCGAGATTAAATATAAATCATAATACACAAAATATTCCCTAAAATCATTTGATATATATTTTATTAATGATACACAAAGTTGCTAAAAGATCAAGTTCTAGTTTTTTCTTAAGTAAATAACAAGTTTTATATTCATGTTTGTTATATTGGTTAGATAATTAACAGGTCAATTTGAACCGTACTACTTGACCTGTTCTCTGAAAACTTTCCTTTTTGGCCTAAGCCCATCTGACCCATCACCTGTTCCAAGGCGACATGTCCAGTTTATCTCCTATAATACATCCCATGTGGGTTAGAAATGGTGGGAGTCTTATGTCATTTTTTTTATCTTTTGAACTAGAAAACAAATTACATCCTTTTGTATAGGTTTGCACTCTGGAGAAGGTCCAATCCATGCAGTGAAATGGAGAACAAGTCTAATTGCATGGGCTAATGATGCTGGAGTAAAAGTTTATGATGCTGCTAACGATCAACGCGTTACATTTATTGAAAGGCCTAGAGGAAGCCCACGTCCTGAGCTTCTTCTTCCCCACTTAGTTTGGCAAGTAAGCAAAACATTTATGATTTTATTTCATAGTGACAATAAACTAGTTACCTGAAGTTGCTACATCTAAACCATGTTGTATCATATTCAGGATGATGCTCTTCTTGTTATCGGTTGGGGAACAGCTATAAAATTGCTTCAATAAAAACTAATCAGGCCAGAGGGGTAAATGGGTCATATAGGCAAATTACAACCTCCAACATGAACCAAGTTGATATTGTGGCATCTTTTCAAACTAGTTATTTCATATCAGGAGTTGCTCCCTTTGGTGACTCTTTGGTTGTTCTTGCTTATATACCTGGGGAAGAAGATGGAGAGAAGGAATTTAGTAGTAGTGCTCCATCGAGGCAGGTAATTCTTCTTTTCTTTCTCATGCTGTAATGATTTCAAACCTGACCGACTATCTTTAGGAGGTGTTTGGTTTGCAGTCAGGAATTACTATGGATATGGAGTTGATAGTAGCATGTTAAGATGGGCTTGGTATTTGTTGTCATATATGTATTTATCTTCAATCATTCTAAACTTATCATGAGAAATTGAGAATAAGGATTCTTAACAAGCAACCTTTCCCTCATTATAAATATTAACATGTATGTAGATTGTAGTATTATAATATTGTTTGATCATACATGTGATGGTATTTTGTACTTCACTCGTAAATATAGTCCATCCTTGGCGATTTTTCTGTCCTGTAATACACATCTTTAATCTTTATATATATATATATATATATATATATATATATATATATATATCAATATTAGGGCCTTAATCTCAGTATACTTGTCAAATGGTTTCTAGAAAAATAACTTTTTTCTAATAGACCTGGTATTTGGTAAGATGAATAGGCTGAGATGCGTGAATCTACTTTAAGCAGGGAAATGCACAAAGACCAGAAGTGCATGTAGTGACATGGAACAATGATGAGTGGCAACAGATGCGTTACCTGTACTTGGATTTGAGCATTACAAGGCAAAAGATTATTCTCTTGCTCATGTTCCTTTCTCAGGTACATGTTCATGCTCATCTCATGTTTTTCCTTATAGCATAAGATACTTAAAAATTTTGGTTGTAGGTAGCAGCTATGCAGGGGGTCAATGGGCAGCTGGTGATGAACCAATATACTATGTTGTGTCTCCAAAAGATGTAGTTATTGCTAAACCTAGGTAAGTAACAGTTTTGATCTGGTCGAAATGAATTCACATATGTACTAATGTACTGAAGGAAACATTATTTCCACCCCATTTACCTGTGAATGAGTTTATTTGGGATTGTGTTATACTTTTAAAGGGATTAATTTAAGAAGTTAGCTTGAAAGGGAAGGTGTTAAAAGTCGCCCAAAATTTTCAAGTTTTTTGACGCGTATGATGACCGCATAAGTAATTTTAATAAAGATCTAGATTATTATTCTAATTATATTGTTTCTGTAATCATAAGTAACACATTAACATCTATAATTTAGAATTAGACAAAACTGCACATGCGAGTTAACCTTGCCTGCTTCAGCCGGGTACTTAAAAATGACCTAATTTGCCAACTTGCCACCTGTAATCATAAATATAGGCTCATGAACAATGGCCTGATATTCATTTGCTCTTGTTTTTAACAATTTTTATATTTTGACATCTATTATTTCATGAATTTGATGCCTAAGACGTGATTAAAATTTAAAACAACCTGGAAGGATCAATATAAACACCCTCTACAACCTCGTTGATTGGCGTTTAATTTTTTTGCCATTATTTGTCAGATGTGAAGGATCCATGTAATATTGATCAATTAAAATGATATGATGTTTTGATTGTCAGGGATGCAGAAGATCATATTAATTGGCTTCTTCAGCACGGATGGCATGAGAAAGCTCTAGCAGCCGTCGAAGCTGGACAGGGGCGTAGTGAGCTTCTTGATGAGGTAGTTTTTGCTTCATTTTAACTCATAAATTGAAGGCTAAATTCATCAATATTATTTGTCATGCTCTTTTTATGTAAAACCTATAATTATAGAAGTTACTGGAATGAGTAATGAACTTGCCTGGTCAGCTTTTAGTGTAACAATGAAACTGTGTAACCACTAGGGATGTTAACTTTTTTAGTACATATAGTTTTTATCTAACCATAACCTGTATCTTATTTTTTTCAGGTAGGGTCGAGGTATCTAGATCATTTGATTGTAGAAAGGAAGTATGCTGAAGCAGCTTCTTTATGTCCCAAAGTGTTGCGAGGTTCTGCAGCAGCATGGGAGAGGTTGGATATTCCCTTTGAATTAAATTACAAATTAAATAATTTTTCTATAATATTTCAGCAAGTGAAGCTATGAAAAAGAAAAAAGGGTTAAAAGAATTAGAAAATTTACAATGGTTACTTCTCACAGATGGGTTTTCCACTTCGCTCATCTCCGTCAGCTTCCCGTGCTGGTTCCATACATCCCAACAGAGAACCCAGTACTACGTGATACTGCTTATGAGGTATGTGATATACAGTGGGATAAGTAACATGCCGAGTTGAAATGTGTCTTTTTTAGTATAGGTCAGATGGGTCAGGTCAGGTTTTGGCTGACCTGCAAACACTTTTTTATCCACGTGTAATTTCTAATAAGTAACTAATGCTTTAATCATGATTACCTAAAAATGTTACTGCAATACTATAGATCTTTGGATTGAGTAACTTAGGAAAATGTATACATTTAGAAAAAAAGACTCTGTGTGGCTTTGTACCTATTTGACCCATTCTTTTTAGCTACTCCATCCCAAAATTGCTGTCTATGTTACTGGTTTATTTGTCCTCCATTTTTAAAAATGGATAATTATTATTTCCTAATTTTCTTTTAGTTACCTTTATCGTAGATATTGTAAGGGTCTCATTGGAAGCGGTCTCTCTACCTAACAAGATAGAGGAAAGACTCGCCTACACCTACCCTCCCCAGACCCTGCTCTTGAGTGGGATATACTGGGTTTGTTTGTTTGTTTGTTTGTTTTGTTATCATAGATATTGTAAGCCAGTGGAACCTTAAATGCATTTGTGGTAAAATTGCCATTCTACTTACTAATAATTGTTAACTTGTTTAATCTGTATAAATTTTTAGTTTAACTTATTTGTTTGTGGACATCAGTTTTGGGACAGGGAGTATTTTTTATATATTCCACTTGACCAGTTTGAGATAAAACACAACCCAAATCAACATATTGGCAAGTAAAGGGTTGAAAATCTGCCTTAATGTTTTAACTGTCATATCTCAAATGGTTTGAATACTGTCATTATGTATCAAATGTCAATTGTCATATCAATCAATTAATATAATTCTTTAATCTGCTTACATAATACAGGTTGCTCTTGTAGCTCTGGCAACAATTCCATCTTCCCACAAGGATCTTTTATCTGCTGTGAAATCTTGGCCACCTGTAATATACTCTCCAATACCTGTCATTGCAGCTATAGAGCCCCAACTTAACACATCATCCATGAGTGATGAACTCAAAGAGGTAAGAACAAGTATCATTTGCTGCCATGTGTGCACATTTGAACTGTAATAAGCATATTAAATCTCAGTTTTTTTTTGCCATTTCAGGCACTGGCAGTGTTATATGAAATTGATGGGCAATATGAAAAAGCTTTTGCACTTTATGCCGATGTAAGGCTCACTTATGTACCACATATGGCACCTAGCGCTGGCAAGATGGGGAGTTGGGCCAAAACTGGTTCCGTTGAAATGGGTCACTTTCATATTGGTCAAAAAGGGATGGGTCGGGTTGGGTTTTGAACACACTTTCTTTTTGTTTTCTTTATATTTTTCTTAAAGCACTACAATGATATTACAAAAACTATATCATCACAATTTACAGTAATGATCTAAAATCATGAATAAAAGGATTTAGGAGTATTTATGAATTAAAAGGAGAGAATGGTTAACTTTCGGCCACTCAAACCATTTGAGATAAAACCTAGGCCATCAACGGTTCATGCATAAGCAAACAAGTTGAAATTACCACCTCTAAATTGGTAACACTTGTGTCATATGAACATGACTTTCTGCAGGTCTTTCTTGAGAATGTCATTAACTTGTTTGTTTTTGATATTCTATCTTCAGCTTATGAAACCAGATATCTTTGAGTTTATCGAGAAGCATAACTTGCATGATACCATTCGTGAAAAGGTATGTGAGAAATTTCATGCTTACAAGCAAATTAGAGCATCTGCAACATGGGTTTTTGGGAGGTCTGTGAGCCGAGGTGGAAGAGAGAGACTGACATGGAGGAGCGAGAGCCGAGAGGGGAGGGGGGTAGTTGTTGGGCAGGGGAGGCATGGAGGAGTCGTTGACCTCATGCGTTGCTGATGCTCTTATACATTCCTACCCAATTTTCTTTTATCTTATATTAAAAGAGAAAATGCCCAATTTTAAATTTTCTGAAATTGACTTAACTTTCATGTTTTCCATCAAATTTGTTCAATCATTTGATTTGTGAATCATTTATATATATTATTTACAGGTTGCCCAGCTGATGCAGATTGATCATAAGCGTGCAGTTTCACTGTTAATCCAGTACAGGGACTTAATTACTCCTACTGAAGTTGTTTCCCAACTTCTCGCTTCAAAAAAGCAATGTGATTCCAGATATTTTTTGTACGGATATTTGCATGCGCTATTTGAAGTTAATCCTCATGCTGGCAGAGATTTTCATGACATGCAGGTGTGTTAAGATTTTAGATCAAGAGTTATTTTATCTTAGTTGCTCTTAGCATAAAAATTACAGTCAGATTGAAAATCTTGCCACGTCCATTATGGTAAAAAATGAAAATTTGGTTATCAAGGGGTAAACCACTAAAAGCTCAACTAAATTATTTTTTAAAAGAATGCACATTTGTTTTGTTACTTAACATCTTAAAGATCACATATAAACTCCATTAAAATGTTTACCACACCACAATATCTTAAAATCTTTGCTTAAAAAATGAAGTTGCATTATCATTTACCTTCTAGAAATGATTACAGGAGTAGTTGGGTTTCATTTTGGTCCACAAATCAACCTCTTATTAATGAGTTGTGTTTTATCTCTAATGGTTCATATGCAATAACACTTAACTAAAAGGTGAACGAATCAAATTTGCTGATAGTACCAAGTCTACTTTAAAACGTATAACCTCCTAAATTGTTTTATTCAAAACTTAGATTTTCATATTGATATATATGTTTTTTTTGTAACTATAATTGACACCTCAGTTTTTTTTTAAAAAAAGAACAAACCAAAAAGTGTTTTTGAGTCAACAAACCCGACTCACCCATTCCGATTCGATTTGTTTTGACTTGTTACCCAATATGTCCGGGCCCACCCATGTTGCCATCTCTAGTTGCAGTCATACTTGCAAGTTGTTTTGACCATGTTGCTAGATGCAACTTGTCATATTAAACATGCTTATTGGTGCACTTCTAGTGTGAGGAGGAAAAATAAAACAGTTTCTAAATAAAACTTGTTTCATTATCTAGTTTCATAAATATGTGGTAATCATTCGGGTTTAAAAATATAGAATTATGATTGAGCTTCTAGTATGTGAACAAACAATAGTGATTATAAAAACCCCTGACCTAGCAAGGGATCCACCATTGCCCTCTTTGATGGCTTAGTGATAATCACTTATATCTTTTCTCTTATAATCCTTGGTATAGTAGGTTTCCCTGAGATGTGTGATTCATACTACTAGAATTTATGATATTTTTGTTCTTCAGGTCGAGCTTTATGCAGAATATGATAAAAAAATGCTACTTCCTTTTCTTCGTAGCAGTCAACACTATATGCTTGAAAAGGTTTGCATAATTGATGACTAAAAGGTTTAATACTCAATGATTTGTTTTGATATGTTGACATGATGTTTCCAAAATGTGATTTTTAGGCCTATGAAGTTTGTGTTAATAAAGATTTACTTAGTGAGCAAGTTTTCATTCTTGGAAGAATGGGAAACACAAAGCAAGCCCTTGCTGTTATTATCGACAAACAGGGGGATATAAAAGAGGTTCTTGACAATTTCATCATCTTTTGATTTGGGTTTTGACCATGTTGGTTGCCTTCGGAAAAAGTGATATAACATAACCCTTTTACAGGCTATCGAATTCGTCAGTATGCAGCATGATGACGATCTTTGGGAAGAACTTATTAAACAATGTCTTGATAAACCTGAGATGGTATATACTTGCTTCTTCCACTGAATCCCTATGTGTATCATTAAAGCTTATAATGTTCTAAATCATATTATTTGAAAATTAGTTTTTTACTGAAAGAATGTAGTTTTGTTTACATACTTGACAAACTAATAATATGCAAAAAAGATAAAAGAAAATGGACATAAAGTGTAACTGGCCAGCCCAACATGTACCAAATCAGTATCATTCTTGAGCTCTTGACTCTTTACCCAACCCACCTGACCCGCTCATTTGAACACCTCTGAGATAATCATGTTTCTTTGCTCCGCAGGTTGGTGTTCTGTTAGAGCATACTGTTGGCAATCTTGATCCCCTTTATATTGTCAACATTGTACCAAATGGTTTGGAAATTCCTCGGTTAGTAGTAGTTATTGCTTGCTTTGATATTTGTTTTTGTCTGATGCAAAAATATTTTCAATCCTTATTATAGATGATCAAACTTCCATATCTTTTGGCAGCTTGATAATTTGTTTTATGATTGAAAAGAATTTCACTTTTTGCAGGCTGAGGGACCGTTTAGTCAAGATTATCACAGATTACAGAACAGAAACTTCTCTGAGACATGGCTGTAATGATATACTCAAGGTATTTGAAAATTTACAATTTCGAATACAACTATTTCAATCAATCTACTTATGAATAGGGGGCTTCGATTATGTTTTATCTCTTACTAGTAAAAAGGGTATTATAATAAATTAATTAAAGAAGATTTGGATCAGATTACTCGAATGAGTTGTCAAATGGGTCAAGAGGTGCACAACGTGTATTCTTAATCCATACAACCTTCTAAATTGTTCTATTTCATATGAAATACTTTTAGACGTCCTTGTGGTTTTGTCAAAATTATGGATATAGCTCCTCATAATGACCTTTTACGTTGAGGGACACTCTCTGTATTTTTGTTATCATATTTAACGGAGTAATTGTTTATTATAATTAAATGTCATATAGCTATTATAAAGGTAGATAAAAAGGGAACGGGTCAAGAGTTAACCAAAGCTTATTATGATTTCATAAAACCTTCTGAGTTCATAAAGTATTATTGGAACAATATTGTTTTGTCACCCATCCCACCAACTCTGATCTTTATTAATAATCTGTTAACGTGATCTTGTCAGGCGGATATAGTAAACCTTTTAGTAAAATATTACAAAGAAGCAAGACGAGCAATATACCTCAGTAATGAAGACAAAGAAACACGTTCCAACATGAACAACGATGGGAGTAATCCAATGGAGCGAGCCCCCGTCCTAAAATCCATGGAAGCCAAATCAAAAACCCGAGCAGGTGGAAGATGTTGCATCTGTTTCGACCCGTTATCCATTCAAGGTGCATCAATTCTAGTGTTCTTTTGCTGTCATGCATACCACTTGCATGTTTGATGGATTCCACCAATAATATTACCACCAAAAAAGGAACAGGAGTCACATCTAGTAACTCTTATGCCAATGGCAATTACCTGGAGGATGAAGATGATGAAAACGACCAAAATACCCCGTCGGGTGGCTCTCGGATGCGATGTGTCTTGTGCACCACTGCGGCGGGTTGAATTGTGCATGTGTTTGTTTTTTTATTCATGATTCAGTTCGATGTAGTGCCTGTATATTATGTATCGGTGTTATTTAATGGTTGCCAAGTGTAAGTGGTGAGGAAATGAGGCTTTTTGTCGTTTAAATTGAGAGATAGACTCGTGAGAAGTTGATGTGTTTGTCGACGTAATATTATGCTGATATTCTTGAATCATTCACGGAACAAGAAATTATACATGTAAAAATTCATGTGCTCGTTGTAACTAAACTTGTCCTATTTTTTTTTTTCTTTTTTTGTTGTAATCATTTATTTCTTTTATAACTGGTTTGGTCAAGGGTACTAGGCGAAGTCAAACCTATTATCGATGTATGGTGTTTAGATTTTCATAATTGATTGGTTTTTGTAATGGAAAGTTTGTTTTTTCGTCACGGAGGAAGGTGGTTTGGTTTATTCTCTCAGGTTTCCATGTGTTAATTCGATCACATACAATTAATAAATTCAGTCGTGTATTAGGTAAAAACGAGGATGTTATTACAAAATAGCAGGCAAATGATATTTATACATATATAAACTTTTGTTTTTTATACCTTTTTATAAAATGACGAAGTTCAGTTAATAGAAAAGCAATAAGTCTATAACCCAAATCATGGTTTCTTAATTGGTTTGATTATTCTCACTCTATTTAGTGTTTCTTTTCATTATCTTTCAGGGTTTTATTTATTTATTTTTGTGTGTTTTTTTTCCTAGTCGCTTTTAGTACAATGTTTCTTGTACGCAGGTTGGATACAAGATTATAAAACATTTTGCATTGGGATGATTTGAGATGTTTGTTTAATAATTTTCTCTAAAATATAAAGATAACAAGGATGTGGTTTATATGATTCAAACCCCAAGTTATGCATCTCTCCTCTCCTTTTAAAAATATGGAAGTCATAATCGAACTAAGAAACCGTTATCTCCTATGTTTAAAATGTGTCCCTTTGACAGCAACGATGTTAAATAATTTAAGAATAATCGAATGCCAATGTTACAACTCCTCAACACAACAAAAGAAACAACTATAAATTCTAAACAAATTACCTCTTTCCATAAGAATTCGAAAATGACCACCCAAAATCACTTCTATTAGTATCCGTGATCTTCATGCTCCTAGGTAAGTTTGTTACCGCAACATATACCAATAGACCGCGGTTAAGCATTCTAAATGGAAAGCATGTTTCTTATCCGAAGAACAAGGACCTCCTTACTCCTGTTTGTATTCCACAACTATACGCAAACTCTTGACCATTTCAACTATAAGCCTGAAAGTTACATGACGTTTCAACAACGATATATTGTGAATTCCAAATATTGGGGCGGGTCCAACACAAGTTCGCCAATCTTTGTTTACATGGGTGCTGAGATAGACGTTGTTGCCGAAGTGCTTGGGTCGGGATTTTTTCAAGTCCTTGCTTCGAGGTTCAACGGTCTATTGGTGTACATAGAGGTAAGTCTTTAGAGATTGGTTTCACTAATCATAATTAAGGTGCTGTTAGCCTTTAATGGAGGCTATCTCTTAATGGTTTATAATTTTTTAATGGTAAAAATACTCTTAACCATTCAACATTAAGGTTATCTCTTAACCATTAAGAAGCTATGAACTATTAAGAGATAACCTTTTAATGGTTATTAAGAGGCTACCAAATAACCCCTAGGCATGATAATTACATACAATGGTATGATGTTATGTGATACTGTTGATTTTGTATGTGTCACGTAATATCTTATGCTCATTTTTTTTATCTCACACTCATTTATGTAGCATCGGTACTATGGGACTTCAATGCCATTTGGATCGAAAGATGAGGCATATAAGGACGCCAACACTCTTGGATTCTTTAGCTCGGAACAAGCATTGGCGGACTACGCTCAGATAATCCTTAATGTTAAACAAAAAATGTCCGCGGAAAATTGTCCCGTTATAGTTGTTGGAGGATCCTATGGTGGAAGTGAGTTTGGTTTACGGTCCAAACAAAATCACTCCAGCACGAGCTTGCTCATTTAACTTAATAGAACTTTACCTAACTCGTTTAATTTAGTAAAGCTCTAGCACGACGTGATCCATTTAAATGTAAATCGATCATAATAATCAAACAAAATGCTCATATTTTGATAATATTTTACATATACTCTAATTATTTTTTATTTCTTTTGAATTTAGTGTTAGCTTCATGGTTTCGTTTGAAGTATCCACACATCGCTTATGGTGCATTGGCAGCATCGGCCCCAATTCTCTATTTTAAAGATCTCACTCCTGAAAACGGATATCCCATAGTGGTTTCTAATGATTTCAATGTAAGCAAAATAAAATTTTAAATTTTCAAGTATGGCGATATATCATTGATACAACCTTTACTGCACAGAGTACAAGTGAAACTTGCTACAATACCATTAAAGAGTCTTGGGCCGAAATGGATAGGGTTGCAGCTCAGCCCAATGGGCTTTTGAAACTTTCTCAGATATTCAACATTTGCTTGTAAGCTTCTATGTCCTTACATAGATCCGCACAAATAAGTTTTTGGGCCAAACTATTTTGGGCTAAAACCGGTTTAGGTTGGATCAAATCTAGTATGTTTCGGGTTTTGGCTCAAACCGGATTTGTTAAAACTAGTTTGTGAAAAGAAAATTTTAGGTTTGGCTTGAAATCGATTTTATGGGGTTCGGTTAGGTTTCAAACTTGTTTTAGCAGAGCAGGTTACAACCGATTTCAACCTTATAGTCCGGTTCAGATCCAAACCGGCTTTGGTTCAGGTTAAAAACTGTTTATGGTTCTCATCCTGGTTTTTATGCACCTCTATTCTTAGATACTTACATCAAGAGATGATGTATGATCAATGTTTAACGTTGTATCTTGATTTGGTTGTTTTTTTTCCGAATGACAAGTTGTTACCCTACCTATCTAACTCCGCCTAATTAATACCACAACTAATTTACACTAACGTGTCATAAGTAGGACCCGAACCCTTAATTTCAAGAGTATTTTCACAACTTTAACTACAATGGTTTTACTATTGGAGTCAACTTTCTACCCTAATTCAATCTATCTATCTAAATTATTATATTTATATATAGTTTTTTCGAGAAAAACTTAAGTCCATTTAAGGAGTTTTTAGTAAAAAAATGCTTCACATGGCGTGACATATATTTATGTGTCATGCATACATCATCTCTTTCAACAATTGTAGTAAAAAAATTTTTAAATTTCAATATGTGTTATCTCACTTTTAATTTATGTATATATTTTCGAAGACCATTGAACACATCACAGGATCTTAAGGACATTTGGAACGTAGATATGATCATATGGCGCAGTACAACAATAATAATTCTCTACTTACATTTTGTAATGCATCCGATTCAACCGATATTAAGGAATACATTCTCACTAAAATCATGGCTGGATACCGTGCGGTTTATGGGCAAAGATGCAATTCGGTTCACTCGTATACTCTAAGCAAGGATTTTGGATGGAATTGGCAGGTACACATGTTAAAAGTTATACCGAATATCAATATACGTGCTTTTAACCATATAATGTAAATACTTATCAAATTTTCTCATTGATGACCGTTTGTGTACAATGTAACATGCTATATACATTATACAAATTACAATGTGTTTTGTGTAGTCGTGTACCGAAATGGTAATGCCAATGGGACGTGGTGAAAATGATACGATGTTTCAAGCGAAGCCGTTTGATATGGCTAACTATATAAAAGAATGTCAACAAGTGTTCAATGTCACACCAAGACCTTATTGGGCACCAATAGAGTTTGGAGGCTATGTAAGTTAACCTTTTATTTTCTTTGTTGACGTGTTATAGAAGTTATGGATTTGTATATTTGGCAGGATATTAAAAACGTGTTGAACAAGTTCGCAAGTAATATCATTTTTTCTAATGGATTACGGGATCCGTATAGCTCTGGAGGGTAAGAAACACGACTTCATACATACGTTATAATGTAGTCATAACATTATTTATAGTTAACAAGATGATTTTTCGTTTAAATGACAGAGTTCTTCAAAACATATCAGATAGTGTAGTAGCTATTCATACAACAGAAGGTACGTTGGAAGTTATACTTGCATATACTCATTCTTTTTGTGTCTATAATCTATTTATATGTTTAGGATGCGTTTAAACAAGAATTACATAACATTTAGGAACTTTTTAGTCACTAATAATAGTATTTATAAAATTATTTGATGTTTTAGCATATTATTCATTAACAAAATAAACTCTAAGGAGGTTCAGAGCTTCCCTTGTATGAAATCCCGATGGGACTAGAAAAGGCCAAAATGGTTTTCCTTCATAATGTTCACCTGTAAAAAAAAAGTTTTCTGTCTATCAGAGGGGTATCTATATTTATCCTTATTTGTGTGGTCTTTATTGAAATGAGTAGGTCATCATTGTTGGGATTTACATGCTCCAATGGATAGTGACCCGCAATGGTTAATTGAGCAACGAATGTCAGAGATCAAAGTCATAGAAGGATGGCTAGCAACATACCCATCACGTTATTGATCGCAATATTGTCCCACAGGAGACAATGTATGTGGTGATTGTCAATTATTGAATTTAAAGATGTGAAAACCGACATCGTTTATGTTTATTCAATCAAGATCATAAGATGTTAATTCAAATATCATAGTTTAACAACAGTGCAATATGACTCGTAGATGTTTATATTACTAATTAGGTTACTAAGGTTTATTGAACCGGTTAAGTCTGAATATTTAACGAACTTTATCGATCTAAGTCATTTACCTGGTAACCAAATTTGTGTTTTATTATTGCTTTAACAAAGGTTAGCTAATTTGTACTTTTTAATTCATTAAGGCCAAGGAATATTGTATGGGATCGAGATCTTATGATCCTGATCATGATCCATTACAAATCATTTGTAATTACTTCGGTAAACAAAGTTGTAAAATCATAGATTTTAGATCAAGATTGATATCTAAACAACAATGCAAGAAGCTACTTGCTAACCAAGTGTTGACTATTTTGCATTTATTCCAAATTCTATCAAAATCATGTACAATACAAAAATATGTACTTGTGTATATCTGAGTGTGAGACTCGCCCTAGGACTATTCATACTCAACAAGCATGGTTAGTTGTTAAGTTATCATCTCATCTATAGACCGTAACCTCACAACACGCCAGTGATGCTGAGGTCTAACATTACTTATAGCTATATTATGTTTATATTTACGACTAATGTTAAATTTGACAAACATAATATGAAAACCCTTAAAAGTTTTTAGAGGTCCTTTTTATCATTTGATAACACACAATTATATTAATGCAGTAGAATAAGTTAGAAAAAAAAGCAATGACCGAGAACTCTCATTTACTTTTCTTGTTTGAGACAAGTGACGATGTAAAACAACTATAAGAATATTAGAAAATAATTAGATCATTTATCAATATTAAAATGAAAATTGCAATGAACTTAGGAGCTGTTTAACAGTCTTTTAGTGTTATTAATATGCTACCTTTTAATATTTATGACCTTTTAATTATAAAAAGTAACCTTAAGTCTGAATAGTTAACCATTAAGATGTTATTAAAAAGTAACCTTAAGTCTGAATAGTTAACCTTAAGTCTGAATAGTTAACCATCTTAATGGTTAATAGTTAACCATTAAGATGTTATCTCTTAATAATTCAGACTTACCTTTTAACTATTAAGATATTATAAATTATTAAAAGGTAGCTTTTTAATAACAATTAAATACTACCAAACGCCTTTTAACACTTAGATGGTGTTTGTTTTTCTGAAAAAGAGCTTCTGAAGCTCTTTTGTCTACACCAAAAAGAGGCGGGCAGACGTTTATGGTCTGCAGAGTGTTTATTTTTCTGAAGACATTTCATTAAAAAAGGTCTGCGTGACCTCTTCTCCAGGAAGAGGTGGACTAAAGTCTTCAGAAATCTTCTCACCTCTTCACACTCTTCCCCCAAATACCCACACCCCACCTCCATTCCCTGATACTTCTCTTCTCAAGTCGCCACTCCCCCCGTCACCACTCTACCGTCGCCACTCTACCGTCGCCACTCACCGTCGCCACTCCCCCCGTCGCCACTCCCCCCGTCGCCACCCCCCAAATAACCACATTTCATCATCTTCTTCTTCTTGTAATCACTGTAAACGAAGGTACCTTACGCATCGTTAATTTCGCTAATCGACATTTGATTTCAAATGAAATTTTAGTTTTTGACGATCGTTATCCGTGAAAAATGATATAAAAATTGCAGTTTTGTATCATTTCTATTGTCCGTACATATGGAATTGTGACTATTCAAATGTTTTTTTGGTGCATCTTGTTGATTAGCAGTCCAGCACATAGATTGTCGTTTAATATTGATTATCTATAGCTTATAATTGTTTGATTATGTTTGATTGCCAGTTACTGTTCTGAAAGTATGGCGGAAGGGAAGAGTTCGATCGCTAAGGATGTTACTGAAGTAAGTTTGTGGTTGTTTTGGATTGTATGATATCAATTTTGTGTATTTATTAATGCCTAAATCTTTGATCGTGCCTGCGGTTGATTGGTAACACTCCATTGGTTTATCTCAACAATGTTGTGGATGGTTGTGTTGGGCGAATTGCAGCCAAACTGGAAATGATGGAACCTTGTTCCAGTGTTAAAGACAGGTATGCTTACTTGAGGATTGTTTATTTATTTCATAACACGTTTGCTATGGTTTTAGTTCATATGTTTGAGAGATTTGGGAACGTTTGATTGTGGAACATTTTGATTTCAGCTGATGTTTGAGAAATTTGGAGGGTTAAACCTTGATCCCTTTGAGAATGTTCATCTCAAACTCATGATTTTATGAATATTATTGTAGTGTTGTATGACTTTTATTTATATTTTAATATATTCTATGACTTTTATTTATATATTAATGCATTAGTTGTTTTTAAAGTTTAAAAATAAATTTAGTTTAATTACAGAATATTTCAGCATTCTGCAGATGTTAAACAAAACAAACAGTTTTTTTCTTGCAGACTGCAGACATTGGTCCACCTCTTCTGCTGCAGATGTCTGCAGATGTGGTCTGCAGACTACAGACGTTTTATCTCTTCAGAAACAAACAGCACCTTATTTGTATGAGTGTCCCAATCATATGTACAAAAACAACCTTTTGTTTGGGCTTGAACTAAATCGGTTTTGAACCCATCTGGCAAACAAATTTTGGGCCGAGATCCACCGGCCCAAGATTTACGGACCCCGTCTCAAAAACCTGCACTAATTACTCGTATGCACGGACGATCACGATCTCCTCCACACGCTGAATCATCGCCGTCGTCGGTGACGGAGCTTCAGAGAAGATGTTGAGGTTGAAGCAACTGACCTCTTACAGATCTACGGTGGTTACTCTCACTTCTAGACTGTTGTTCACTCCAGAAGATACAGCACTTTACCAGCTAACATCCCCTCTCGTTGACCTCCAATCGGTTTCTCGATTTCTATCAGGTTAGTTAATCTGAACATGCAGTTATCCACGAAATCAGCTAACATCCCCTCTCTTGGTGAAGTCGTGTCAAGTGAATTTGATCGATTTGTAGTGATCGGAAGTGGCAGTGTTAGGGTTTCTATGTTGTAATGTATAATTAAATCTATTTTGAACAAGTGTAATGAAGTTGTATCAAGTGAATTTGATCTATTATAGTGATCGGAAGCTGCAATTAGCGCGTTTTCGGTTATTTAAAAGTGTTAGGGTTTCTATGCTGCAATTGTAATGAAGCGTTATATTAATGCAGCTCGGAAATAAGGATGCGATCGAGAAGGAGCGTGCTCGACTGTAAGTGTTGCTGTTTGGTGTTCTATGATTACAGTTGATTGCTGTGTGGATCTTATTGTAAGCTGTGGTTGATTTTCTTTTGTGAAATTTATGTGATTTAGGGCAGTAAAGATGAAATGAATAGGATATTTTGCTGATATGGCAGAACTCAAAGAACATGGTGGTAAAGTAAGTTGTTTCTTGAATAAATTGTTAATTGATTTATG
>JABSNV010001118.1:0-17500 GCA_024085815.1 Flaveria linearis
GATGGAGAAACGGGAAACGATTGTCGGGTTCCGTCACTATGCGAGGATACGGTGGAATGATCACTGGAGTTTTGAACACACACACTGAGTCCGCAAGATTGTTACGGGTGGTGGAGGTGATGATAGTAGGGTTACGGTGTGTTGGGGAAGTCACGACATACACACACACATATATTCTAGTATATATTAACACCCGATATTTTTAAAAGATGTAAAAGAAGAATAAAAAGAAGGAAATGCAAATTAACCTAAGTGGAGGGGTTAATGTGTCAAAGTACAAAGTAATATTATATTTTATACAAAAGAGCATGACCCCCGCCATACACAACTTCACATCATCTTTTGCAATCCGGTTTTAGAGAGGGAAGAGCAAAAGCTCTCGGACCTGAAGAAGAACAAGAAGAAACCGAGTTTAAGGTAAGATTTAGTGTTTTTCTAAGTTGTCCTTGGCTAGAATTAGCCTCGGATACATTCTTATATGTGTTTTTTCTGTTCGTGTTTGTATGTTATAGATCTCACTAGGTGGTTGAATTCTTTGGAAGTTCAAGACTTGGGGTTTGAGACTTGAGAGTGACAAAGATGAGTTCTAGACCCCGTTGTTTTACATGTTGTTAATCTTTTGGGGCTGAAAATATATGTAAAACTATTTTACAAAAGTTGTTTGAATACACGTATGTGTCTATATATGCATGATGATGTCCTATGGTTGTTATGTAAGAAAAATGATTGGATTGATAATATGTTAAGAACATGCTAAACAGGTTTGCTTACCCCCTGAACAGTACCCTAACCTCCTAAAATTTGCCTTAGAAAGTCTAAGTTAGCCCATATGCATAAACAGGGCCCCCAACCGCAACCAAACAGGCCCCAACCGTCCAGAAAATCCTGAGATATTCTAAGTGTAACCCACCACCTAAACAGTAGCCCATGCGTCTAGATTTTGACTCAGACGCCTAAGTTTGGACCAAACGTCCAAATAGTGCCCATGCGTCTGAGATTGGCCCAAACGCCAAAGAGTTAGAACGCCCAAATAGTGCCATCGCCTGACAGGCCTCATGCGCCCTCATAGTGCTCATGCGCCTAGAACACTTAGAACTTTTCTAAAATTTTGAGCAAACCAGAATCATTAGTGTTTGACCCAAGGTTGACTTAGGGTTTTTAAAATGCTATTATATTTACATTATTATAAGTTGTTCCTATGATCATAGTAATTATCATTGTTTGACTTATGTGGTGTGTTTATGATCATAAATGCAGATTAATCCTTAACAAAGTGAAAGAGTACGGATAAAGAGAAGGAACTTAATTAAAATGTTAACAAGGCTGTGCAAGCATATAGGAGGTGCACGACCTTGTTGTCGTTAGCTCAACGGATGCGGGTTAGCTACCCCAAAGGATGCACACAAGGCCAATCAGTTGAGATTGGCGACCTTTGCAGCATACCCTAGGTGACTTGGCCAGCCTTGTAATGATCATAGCCTATGATAGAGCCAGAGGCCCATCACCAGTTTCCCCACGCATATAGTTTTAGGGTATTGCTCATTGTTCCACATAGACAGTGAAAGATAAAGTTAAAGAGTACAAAATGAACAAGGCATACAGTAAAGAAGAAAGCATTACCTTGTTGTATAGTTTGATGGGTGCTCACGTACAGAGTAAGAGATGTATTTTTAATAAAAAGAGTATTTTCATATATATACATACACCAGGTATTTTAATACTTTTAAAACTAGAACTCACGCATCATGCTGACTTTTATACATTTTCAGTTGGCGTGTTAGTTTACTAAGGATGGCACGAGAGTGAAGCTACTCGGCGGAGAAGACTGACATCCATTCCTATGTTTATGATATTGTTGTTTTGTAATGCAATTAAACGATCTTTTGTAACTTGAAAATTATTGTATTGTTTAACAACAGTATATTTTAATAATAGAGAATGTCTTTTGCTAACATATTCCGCTGTTTATTTATGAAATGTATATTAATATGTTTTGATGCAATGAATGACCAACTGTGAGGTGCCCGGGAACTGGGCCCTACAAGTTGGTATCAAAGCCATAGTTTAAGTGAAATGGGTAAATATTTTCAAAAGAAACCTAAAATTAAACTGAAAATGGGAACAGATAGAGGGATGTCAGCCCGATAGCTACATGCCATCAGGTATGGCTTTTATAAATGTTAACCGGTATTATGTTGTGTGCTATTGACTTATGTGTTCTTAGTAGATTTAGATACTGATATAGTCAGGATAGGAAATGCTTGGGGTGTGAAGAGTAAAGTAAGTGGCTAATCATAACTGGCCACTGTAATAGGGACTTACGATACTTAACATAAACTGAGCAATTGCCTTGAATGAATGTGTTAGTATTGAATCTTATAGCATTTAGGGAAATGGCTGGACAAAAATCTTCCAAGGATTCTAGAGGCAGAGTGTCGTCCACGTGTGACTAGGAATAGTGCTAAGCTTCCTGAGATGACTCATGAGAACCCTGAGGTTCATGGTCGAAGTGAGGATAAGAAACGCTAGCCTGAATGCCTCAACTAGGAGGCGATTGCTGACGAAGTACACCAGTCATGCAGACAGTCTTACCGTCTGTAGTGACCGAAGTTATCCGAGCTGTAAGGAACAAGAGAGGAAAGAGAAGGAAGATAAGAAAGGGTCAACAGTCAAGGGAATTAAAGGGGAGGAGGAACGACCGGAGCCTAGATCGTGTTGTCCGATGAGAGGAGGATAATTTAGTAGGGGTGACGACCAAGGGGTGCAGTTATGGGGCTTCCAAGGTGTAAGCCCCCGACCTTCGATGGCAATGGTGATGTTCTTGCCGCTCACCGTTGCGTGAGGGAGATGGGGCAGTGTTGGAGATCATGAGTGTCGTGAAGATCGAAGGTGAAGTTCGCGACTCACTCTTTCGTTTATTCAACGCTATGTTGGTGGGACAACATCGTCCAAGCTGAGGGTGCTAGAGCCATCGGGAAGATGCGATGAAAGAGCTGAAGCAATTGGTGATTGAGGAATTCTGTCCTCACCGGGAGCTCGAGAGGATCGAGAGGGAGTTCCTGCAACTTGAGGCGGGAACCATGACCCACCAGCAGTACAACCACCAAATTTAACGAAATGTGATGCCGGTGTCAAGAAAGATCAAGAGGTACATCCTGGACTGCCGGCTGATATTCGCAGGCATTTGATTGCTGCTCACCAGGTACCTTTCGGTCGGTGGTGGATTTGGCGGGCAGGTTGTACGACGAGCAAGAGGAGACTGTGGTGAGGTGAAGAAGACGAGTGGTGGTGATAAGAACTAGAACTGTGAGAGGTTTGGACGTGGTGGTTTCAAACTCCAACAACAAGAGGAAGGTGGATGATCGTAAGGTGTCATCAAGCTCGGGCTGAAGAAGTGTGGCAGATGTGAAGGGAGCATACTGGAGAGTGTAGGTTGGAATGAATGTATGCTTCAGGTGTGGCAAGCCTAGCCACATCGCCAGAGAATGTAGGGTGCTGAAGTGCTATAACTGTGGCGAGGAGGGACAAACGAGCAAAGACTACAAGAAGCCGAGGGCGGGGAGCTCTGGCGTGAAGAAGAGTCGGACGAAGGAGGACAGAGGGCAAATGCTAGAGCTTACACCATGACCCGGGAGGAAGCCAGAGTAGATCATGATGTCGTTTCAGGTATGTTTCTAGTAAATCAAACTTGTGCCTCTGTATTATTTGATTCTGGTGCTAGTAGGAGTTTTATTTCTACTACTTTCTGTGCTAAGTTGTCTGCTAGTAGTAGGATTATTAGTGAGCCATTTGATGTAGAAACTGCTATTGGTAAGTCCACTAGAATTACTAACGTGATAGAGGACTGTGCCATAGAACTAGAAGGTCATAGTTTTGCTGCTAAGTTACATGTGATGCCCCTAGGTGAATTCGATGTGTACTAGGATGGATTGGTTAGCAACTTATAAGCGAGCATCATGTGCGAAAGAAGATGATTAGACTGATAGCGCCTGATGGGAGTTCGGTGACGATATAAGGCGATCGAGCTACGACGATCCTGAAAATGATTTCGATGATGGGGCGGGAAAGTGCATGAGGCGTGGATGTAGTTCTTATTTGGACTACGTGAAGGATGTGGACACGTCAACTCCATAATTGTCTGACGTACAGGTGGTGTGTGACTTTCCTGATGTGTTTCCGAGGACTTATCAAGTGCCACCGGATAGATAAAATCGAATTTCAAATCGACTTGATACCTGGTGCTCAACCTGTAGCTAAGGCACCGTATCGGTTGGCTCCGACTAAGATGAAGGAATTGATGGAGCAACTGCAGGAGTTGCTTGATAAGGTTTCACTAGACTGAGTATCTCTCCTTGGGGTGCTCCGTCTTATATGTAAAGAGAAGGACGGTAGCATGAGGATGTGTATCCAACTACCGTGAATTGAACAAGTTGACGGTGAAGATCGGTATCCATTACCGATGATTGATGACTTGTTTGATCAACTTCAAGGTGCCAGTGTGGTTCCCGAGATAGACCTTCGATCTGGCTACCATCATTGAAGGTGAAAGAGCAGGAATTCCAAAACAGCTTTTCGCATGCGTTATGGACACTACGAGTTTCTCGTTATGTGTTTTGTTTTAACTACGCGCCAGCTGCTTTTATGGACTTGATGAATCGAGCGTGTCGCCGATGTTAGATAAATCAGTGATTGTATTTATTAATGATATCCTGATTTATTCGGAGGCAAAGAAGAGCATGCCGGTCACATTCAGGAGGTGTTGGGGACGTTGAGAAAGGAAAAGTTATATGCCAAGTTCTCCAGTGTGCTTATTGGTTGCGCGAAGTGCAATTTTTGGTCATATCGTTAACGCTGAAGGGATCATGGTGGACCCGCAAAGGTTGAGGCGGCGATGCAATGGAAGTCCCCAAAGATGCCATCCGAGATCTGTAGTTTCTTGGGTTTGGCGGGCTACTATAGGAGGTTCATCCAGACTTCTCCAAGATAGCCTCACCTTTGACTAAATTGACTCGCAAGGATGTGAAGTTCGTTGGGGTCAAGAACAGGAGTATGCTTTTGAGGTGTTGAAGACGAGATTAACTCAAGATCCTGTCTTGACATTACCCGGGGAATGAAAACTTAGTGGTGTATTTGGATGCTTCTTGTTCTGGGCTAGGCTGCGTGTGGATGCAACTGGAAGGGCAATAGCCTACGCATCCCGTTAGTTGAAGACCCACGAAGTCAATTACCCTACACATGATTTGGAGTTAGCGGCTGTGGTTTTCATGTTGAAGATTTGGAGGCACTACTTATATGGTACCAAGTGCACGATCTTCACCGACCATAAGAGCTTAAAGTACTTCTTTGAGCAGAAGGACCTCAACATTAGACAGAGAAGTGGTTAGAGCTTATCAAAGATTATGGCTTTGAGATCCACTATCATCCGGGCAAGGCCAACGTGGTGGCCGATGCCCTGAGCCGAAAAGAGAGACCCGAGCCGATTCGGGTGAAGGCGTATCAGTTAGTGATGACCTCAGACGTGATGACACAAGTGAAAGAATTTCAGAATGAGGCGTTGAAAGAGATCACCTCAACTCTAAACGAATGAGAGGTCTAGTCACAGAACTGGGAGAAAACACCCACGGAATATAACCCGCTTGGGACGAATGTCTAGTCACAGAAGGCAGAGCATCAGAAGCCTTACGGAAGATCCACCATTGGATGTACCCGAGTGGAAGTGGGAGCACATCACCATGGACTTCATTACGAAGTTACCCCGCATGGGCAAGGGGGTACGATGCCATCTGGGTGATTGTCGATCGTCTAACCAAGAGTGCTCACTTCCTACCGATCCGTGAGACGTCATCCAAGAGACTGGCGGATCTGTTCATCAAGGATGTACATCTTGTATTTTTACGTTAATTAAAATTAACGTCATTTAATCTTGTAAGTGCCTTTGTTGCCAACATGAAAATCATGTGCTATTTATGTCTATTTTCCCTAATTGTCTTTAATTCTATAATTTGGAAGTTAATAATGTTAATCATTACATAATAAATAAATAATAATCTTTATAATTAAGAATATAATAATAATAATCCTAATAATGATAATAATAATAGTTCTAATAAATGATAATAATAAATAATAATAATAATAATAATAATAAGAACAATAAAAAAAGAAAATTAATAATGATAGTAATAATAGTCCTAAGTTATAATAATAATAAATACTAATAATAATAAGTAAAATAATAGTAATACTACTAATAATATATTAATCTATAAAAATTTCTAATCTTGAAATGTTTAAAAACTTGAAATAATTAAGTTAGGGGGGCTAGTTGTCATTTTTTTAACTTCAAATGAATGTTTTGTGCATAAAATAAAAGGAAACAAACCACAGGGACTGGAACTGTAAGTTTTTAAAAACCAACCCCCTTTTCTTTTTCTCTCTCGTGTTTCCGGCCCAAGTCCGGCCAACCGCCGGCCGCGGCTCCAGCGAAGCCAAAAACCGGCTCTAGGTCGCGGTTTCGACCCCAAAACACACCAATACAATCGTGAGACTAATACGAACCTGTGCACGCCTTTAATTGTGTTTTAATCGTGGTTTTGATGGTCGATACGTGTAACCGAATGAGTCTTGAATCCCCAAAGCCGTTACACATCTAAAACTCAATAATAAACAAATTAAATATACAGAAAACGTTCAAGTAATCATCTCGAAGTTATTAGCAACATCAATTTCACCTGAAACAACCTTGTAAATCGATTTAATTGGTGAAACGGCCGACTTTAAACTCTATAGCCGTTGGGCAAGTAATCGAACAAATAGAGCCTATTTAACAGAGGGAATCATCACATCGATCCCTTTAAACTTATTATACCCTAAATCGCTGGAAATACAACAGAAACATCAATTTGACCTCCCTGTTCTTTGAGTGTGAACCGAGACGAACACGAGCATAAACCCTTCAATTCGGTTACAATAAGGTAAGTTTAATATATCATTGTGCTCGTTTACACCTAGGGAACAAAAGCCCTATGTTTTAAATCACTAACAACACCGATTTGATCTTCAATTTCGGAATTAGCAAATAGGGTTCATCCAATTTTGGGGAGTTTGTAACTGATGTTTTTAAGAATTGGGAACCAAGATAAACCGCGGCCACGGCCTTGGTTCACTGGTTCCCCACTCGCTTGTCAATCTAGAGGTCCCGGGTTCGAACCGGGCACCCTCTTATTATTTTAAAAAAGGTTTTTTAGCCTTAACTTTATTTTAGAAAAATTTTATTAAAATTAAAATAAGTTTTACAAACTTCATTATTACTGAAATCAATTAAATAATTTTTGAAAATTAATTTTTGTAAACCTTTTAACATTTGATTACAAAAATTACTTATAATGTTATAACTATAGATTTTTATAAAAATAGGCTTATATAAACATTTAAATTATAAAAAAATATTATTAGATCATCTTTGAGTAAGGATTAATCATGATACTTATAAATTTTAGATATATTTAATTATTAAATACACACGTTATGTACAAAGAATTATGTCCTTTTAAAAATTAAATAAATGTACCCTATCCTTTATTGGATAAAAAATATATACAAAAGTACACAAATTATATTTACAAAAACCCCTAAAAATACCCTAGTTTTACGTTAAATTAATAGCCTTATATTAACTTAAATTTTGTGAATATATATACTTAGGTACTTGTGAAGAACCCGTTGGAACGTTGCCTAATATATTTCTTATTAATCGTCAATTATATATATATTGACCATGTGAGTATTTCAATATCCATTTTATTATTTTCACACTTTTGGGTGAAACATGTTACATTATAAACATTGCACTTGTAAACACGTTTGATTCTTGTAAACTTATGGCAATTTACTGGTGTGTTGTGGTAGTTGAACCTTATAGCTACCATGTAATGTCGAATTCATGTACAATCATTAACTATTGCTAGCCTGGCGACGTCATAGAATTATGGCCTGACAAGCCTGCTTGGTTGATCCAAGTACACTTAGCTAATCGTATATACTTATAAACGTTTGAGACATGTAAAACTTTGTCAAGGTTTGATTATGCATTCTGCCTTACATCCCTAGTTACTTTGTTCTCTAATTTACAATATGAATTGCCATCTTTTATATACTTATTTATTGAAAACTATGGAAATCTCACCAACATTATTGTTGACCTTTTATTTTTAACATGTTTCAGGAAATGCTCAAGTTTGATTGATATCTTGAAGTGCTTTCACATCTAGGAATGGACCTAGTTAAATAAACGAAATAATTGGATTGTTACATCTTGTGTTATGTTTATTACTTTTTGAGACTTATGTTTGTAATGGTACAATTGGCACTTATGATTAATATATTTGGATTATTAATAGCGTTATTGGCTGTGAACGATCTTAACCCTCACACCTCGACGTTTCCGCCGTCAAGGTTGGGGTGTGATAGATTGGTATCAGAGCCCATAACTATAGGGATTTATGTTATTAGAAATGGTGACCTAGACTATAGCATATGCATGAACCTTATAGAATTATATTTCTATCTTGTAAATTATATGGTTTGCATGCTACATAATGCTATGCCTTGTTATGTGCAATTTGATGCCTTAGCATAGGATTGCCTAAACATTGTTACTTGTCTCCCTAAACTTATCTTTGACTCTTTGATTCTCCCCGAACATGAATCCTCCTAATCTTATTCTTGACGACACGTGGAATCGTATACTTATGCTTATGACTTAGATCTTTAGACGTTATGTCTAATCTATATAAATCTCATCAAGGTTTTGATTTCATGAACCTAAGAAATTTTGTGCACATAGACATCTGTATTCTGGATTCCCTGCAAAAGGCCTCTGGGCTAAGGTAGCATTTCGCATAAATCCTACGGACTAGTTATGCTTACCTGGGATTTCTAGGATGAGTGATAAACTATGGTCGATATACACAGTTTCTTATCAAATGAGTCAATTACCTTGACGTGTCAACGTTTCCAAATGGTAATGCGTTATCAAATGGAACCATTCCGCATGCCTTACACTCTTAGCTTATTCTTGTTTTAACTATTATCCTTTGTTATCTCATTCCCGTAACTAACCTCATTTTGTATCTAGCATGTCTCGCCATCATGGAAAGTGTGAAAGTTCCGACCGTAAGCTTGCAGCAATGATCGCCCGACAAATGCTGCGTGCTCCCAACCATGGTTGCTGAACTTAATAGCACCTTAATGACTAATAGCAACAACAACACCAATGGAACAATAGCGGTGCTCATGGAGAGAATAGCAATAATCAACAAGGGAACACTCGCACCTGCACTTTCAAACACTTCAACTCGTGCAAACCCACTAGTTTAGTAGGAAAGAAGGAGCCACTAGACTTCTCGAGTGGTTTGAAAGTATGGAGAACACCTTTATCGTTAGCGAGTGCCCCGATGAGTTCAAAGTTCTCTATGTTGCAAGTGTTCTTCAACAACGGGCACTAACATGTGGAATAGTGAAAAGAGAAACCATGGAACTGAGGTTGCATTGGCGTTGCCCTGGGAAGAATTTAAGGATATCATGATCTAAAGTTTTGCCCGAGGAGCAAGTTGCAAAAGTTAGAGGAGGAGTTCTGGAACCACAAACAAGATGGTGGAATCACTTGGCTTATCCACCCGACATCATGAGTTGAGTATGCTTCTACCACCACATGGTGGACAATGTGCCCCGTAACATTGAGAAATTCATCAAGGGGGTGCCACCTCAATTCAAGATGCCGTTATGGGTAGTAGGCCCACAACTTTGGAGGAGAGCAATTACTATCACCGCGCAGCTCACCGAGAATCATATTAGAGCTGATACCATGTCGGCAAAGTTTCCAAGTCTACTATAAGGTGACACCCAAGGCAACAAGGAGAGTAAGGGCCGAGTCATCTTCCCAAAACAAGAAGCGTAAGTTCACCCCCACACGTAACTACGCTGTGACCCGCCCCAAATGCACCTCAAAAACAAATGGTGGTTGCAAATCAAGCTCCCATGGCTAGAGCTTATGTTGGTCCATATCCTATGTGTAACACGTGCAAGTACCATCACGCGAGCAACACTCCATGCTGAGTCTGCTCGTTGTGTGGAAAGTATGGGCACTTGGTGGCTACTTGTCTTCGAGCGCCAAATAACACTGCGATGCTTACCAACCGACCTGCTATAACTGTGCGCAGCCTGGTCACATTCGTCCGCAATGTCCTCGCAATGCGGGAACTGTGCCACCGCTCGTGGAAGGGCTTTCACATCAACGTTAATCAAGCTCAAGCCAACAACGACGTGGTGAATATACGTTGTTAAACTCCTTTTAAATCATTTCTTGTCTTATAATATTCATATCTTTGTGTTCATCATACCAATAATGGTTATTACCAAACAGGTATGTATCTTGTAATAGTTATTATGCATCTGTATTGTTTGATCGGGTATGGATAAGAGTTTCGTGTCGTTGGAATTCGAGCCTATACTTTCTAAACAGCGTGTTAATCCTGAAAGATCCTTCACGGTCGAGGTCACCGATGAAAATCTATTGTCGTTGACGTCGTAATACGTGATTGCACCTTAAGCCTTAACGAACATGAGTTCTTCGTCGACCTTATTCCTATGCAATTGGGAAGCTTTGATGTTATCATTGGCATGGATTGGTTAGCCAAACATCGTGCGAAAATTCTATGCTTCGAGAAATGCATCCGAATTCCTTTACCGACTGGCGATACTTTGAAGGTCTTTGGGAGAAAATTGTCCCAAGGAATCAAATTATGTCTTGCATCAAGGCCCGCAAGTGCTTAAGTAAAAACTACGTGGCTTTCATGGCATATGTAGTTAATACGAAAGCCAAGAGTAAGGAATTGAAAGACATTCCTGTCGTACGGGACTTTCCCGAGGTTTTTTCCCGAGGATCTTAGGGATTACCTCCCGTGCGAGAAGTTGAGTTCAAGATTGATTTAATCCCTGGTGCAAACCCTGTGGCTAAATCACCTTACCCGCTTACCCGTCTGAAATACAAGAACTAGCTAGCCAACTGCAAGAGTTGACCGATAAGGGTTCATTCGTCCTAGCCATCACTGTGGGGTGCACCTGTACTGTTGTGAAGAAGAAGATGGTTCTTTCGTATGTGCATCGATCAGAAAACTCAACAAACTTACTATCAAAACCGATACCCTCTTCCTCGAATCGATGATCTCTTTGACCACTTCAAGGAGCAACTCAATTCTCAAGATCGATCTACGTTTCTGGTTATCATCATTACGTGTTCACGATGATGACATTCCAAAGCCCGCTTTTTCGTAACTCGATATGGACACTACGAGTTCATGGTTATGCCTTTTGGCTTGACCAATGCACCTGCCGTGTTCATGGATCTCATGAATCGAGTATGTAAACCTTATTTGGATAAGTTTATGATCGTGTTCATTGATGACATTCTTATTTATTCCAAGACGAAAATCGATCATGAGACACACTTGCGACAAGTTCTTAGACTTTTGAAAAATGAACAATTATATGCCAAATTTTCCAAGTGTGAATTCTGGTTGGAAGAGGTTCAATTCCTAGGGCATGTGGTGAATAGCCAAGGAATTCACGTCGATCCTGCTAAAATTGAAGCCGTGAAGAATTGGTGTGTTCCCACAACTCCAACCGAAGTTCGTTCTTTTCTAGGCTTAGCGGGATATTACCGTAGGTTCATAGCGAATTTCTCGAAGATTGCTAAACCATTAACGGCGCTAACCCAAAAGAATCGACTCTTTGAATGGGGACCCGAGCAAGAAGAGGCTTTCGAGACATTAAAACGCAAGTTGTGTAACGCACCTATTCTCACACTCCCCGATGGAAATGATGACTTCACCGTGTACTGTGATGCCTCTAATCAAGGTCTTGGTTGTGTCTCATGAAACGAGACAAAGTCATAGCATACGCATCGAGGCAATTGAAGGTTCATGAAGTGAACTACACAACCCATGATCTTGAACTGGGTGTTGTAGTTTTTTCTTTGAAGATCTGGCGACATTATCTTTATGGGACACAATGCATAGTTTACACCGATCATAAGAGCCTCCAACACATGTTCAACCAAACGGATCTCAACATGAGACAAAGACGTTGGATCGAGTTGATTAGCGACTACGACTGTGACATTCGCTACCATCCTGGAAAGGCGAATGTTGTTGCCGACGCGCTGAGTCGCAAGGTCCATAACAAGACTGTCTCGCTTCAAGAAATCCGAGATCGAAGACAATGGTTTGACACATTAAGGGAATTTGATATCGAGGTTCATGTGGATGTTAACGAGGCTACTATCATGCTTCAAAATATAAGGATTGATAATGATCTCGAGTTATGCATTCACGAGGCTCACAAGCAGCATTAAACCGACGAAGGAAAAGATGAAGATTTGGTGTCTTAACGTTCGGTCACAACTGGAGACAAAACCGAATGGCTTGTGGTACTTCTTGAATCGGCTTTGGATTCCTAATCGTGATAATCTTCGTCACTTCATTATGAACGAAGCTCATCAAACCCGATATTCTATTCATCCTGGCTCCGATAAGATGTACATGGACTTGCGTAATCATATTGGTGGCCTGGAATGAAGAAAGATATCGCGTCTTATGTTTCCAAGTGTCTCACGTGTGCAAGAGTCAAACTGAGCATCAACGACCAAGTGGTTACTTGAACAACCCGAAATCCCTCTGTGGAAATGGGAACATATATCCATGATTTCATAACCAAGTTACCTCATACTCCTCATGGCCATGATAGTATATGGGTGATTGTTGATCGTTTGACCAAAACGGCACACTTCATACCAATACGAGACACTTACAAAGTTTCAAGACTGGCCCGCATCTATATTGACGAAATTGTGAGTCGTCATGGCGTGCCGTTGCACATCATATCCGACCGTGATGTTCGTTTCACTTCGCACTTTTGGTCGTCTATGCAAGAACTCTTGGGTACTCAATTGGATTTAAGTATGGCTTACCATCCTCAAACCGATGGTCAAACCGAACGAACAATCCAAACCCTCGAGGATTTGCTACGACTATGTGTCCTTGACTTTGGTGGTGATTGGGATACGCATTTACCGCTCGCGGAATTTTCATATAACAATAGTTATCACTCGAGTATCAAGATGGCACCGTTCGAAGCACTTTATGGTCGTAAAGTCGATCACCGATCTGCTGGACTGACATTGGTGAAAACTTCATCACTGGTCCTGAACTTATACAAGAAACGATCGATAAAGTCTCTACAATCCGCAAGAACCTTGAAGTGGCAAGAAGTCGACAAAAGAGTTATGCCGATAAGCGTCGTAAGCTGTTGGAGTTACAAGTTGGCGACATGATTCTTCTTAAGGTTTCACCGTGGAAAGGTGTGGTTCGCTTTGGAAAGAAAGGTAAACTGGCTCCAAGATTTGTAGGACTTTTCAAAATTCTGAAAAGGATTGGGAAAGTGGCTTATAAACTTGAACTACCTTCCGACCTTAGTGGGTTCATCCTGTGTTCCATGTCTCAAATTTGAGAAAGTGTTTGGCCGACGAGAGTCTGCATGTTCCACTTGAAGACATTCAAATAGATGAGTCATTACATTTCGTTGAGAAGCCTGTTGAGATTATGGACCGAACCCTGAAGAAGACCCGAACGACTACCACACCATAGTCAAGGTTCTTCGGAAAATAAATGTGGAGCTAAGTTCACTTGGGAGCGTGAGGATCATATGAAGGAGAGATACCCGCATTTGTTCATCTAATTCATTCTTAATTTCGGGACGAAATTCTTAAAAGTTGGGGAGACTGTAACATCTTGTATTTTTACGTTAATTAAAAATTAACGTCGTTTAATCTTGTAAGGGCCTTTGTTGCCAACATGAAAAATCATGTGTTATTTATGTCTATTTTCCCTAATTATCTTTAATTCTATAATTTGAAGTAAATAATGTTAATCATTACATAATAAATAAATAATAATCTTTATAATTAAGAACAATAATAATAATAATAATATGATAATAATAATAGTTCATAAATAATGATAATAATAATAATAATAATAATAATAATAATAATAATATAATATAATAATAATAATAATATAATAACAATAAAAAAAAAATAATAATGATAGTAATAATAGTCCTAAGTTTTAATAATACTAATACTAATAATAATAAGTAAAATAATAGTAATACTACTAATAATATATTAATCTATAAAATTTCTAATCTTAGAAATGTTTAAAAACTTGAAATATTAAGTTAGGGGGGCTAGTTGTCATTTTTTAAACTTCAAATGAATGTTTTGTGCATAAAATAAAAAGAAACAAAACCACAGGACTGGAACTGTAAATTTTAAAAACCAACCCCCCTTTCTTTTTCTCTCTCGTGTTTCCGGCCCAAGTCCGGCCAACCGTCGGCCGCGGCTCCAGCGAAGCCAAAAACCGGGCTCTAGGTCGCGGTTTCGACCCCAAAACACACCAATACAATCGTGAGACTAATACGAACCTGTGCACGGCCTTTAATTGTGTTTTAATCGTGGTTTTGATGGTCGATACGTGTAACCGAATGAGTCTTGAATCCCCAAAGCCGTTACACATCTAAAACTCAATAATAAACAAATTAAATATACATAAACGTTCAAGTAATTATCTCGAAGTTATTAGCAACATCATTTCACCTGAAACAACCTTGTAAATCGATTTAATTGGTGAAACGGCCGACTTTAAACTCTATAGGTCGTTGGGCAAGTAATCGAACAAATAGAGCCTATTTAACAGAGGGGAATCATCACATTCGATCCCTTTAAACTTATTATACCCTAAATCGCTTGGAAATACAACAGAAACATCGAATTTGACCTCCCTGTTCTTGAGTGTGAACCGAGACGAACACGAGCATAAACACTTCAATTCGGTTACAATCAGGTAAGTTTAATATATCATTGTGCTCGTTTACACCTAGGGAACAAAAGCCCTATGTTTTAAATCACTAACAACACGATTTGATCTTCAATTTTGGAATTTAGCAAATTAGGGTTCATCCAATTTTGGGGGAGTTTGTAACTGATGTTTTTAAGAATTGGGACCAAGATAAACCGCGGCCACGGCCTTGGTTCACTGGTTCCCCACTCGCTTGTCAATCTAGAGGTCCCGGTTCGAACCCGGGCACCCTCCTATTATTTTTAAAAAGATTTTTTAGCCTTACCTTTATTTAGAAAAATTTTATTAAATATAAAATAAGTTTTACAAACTTCAAATATTTCTAAAATCAATTAAATAATTTTTGAAAATTAATTTTTGTAAAACCTTTTAACATTTGATTACAAAAATTACATATAAATGTTATAACTATAGATTTTTATAAAAATAGACTTATATAACAGTTTAAATTATAAAAAATTATTATTAGATCATCTTTGAGTAAGGATTAATCATGATACTTATAAATTTTAGATATATTTAATTATTAAATACACACATTATGTACAAAGAATTGTGTCCTTTTAAAAAATTAAATAAATGGTACCCTATCCTTTATTGGATAAAAAAATATATATACAAAAGTACACAAATTATATTTACAAAAACCCTAAAAATACCCTAGTTTACGTTAAATCAATAGCCTTAATATTAACTTAAATTTTATAAATATATAACTTAGGTACTTGTGAAGAACCACGTTGGAACGTTACCTAATATATTTCTTATTAATCGTCAATTATATATATATTGACCATGTGAGTATTTCTATACCCATTTTATTATTTTCACACTTTTGGGTGAAACATGTTACATTATAAACATTGCACTTGTAAACACGTTTGATTCTTGTAAACTTATGGCAATTTACTGGTGTGTTGTGGTTAGTTGAACCTTATAGTTACCATGTAATGTCGAATATATATACATCATTAACTATTGCTAGCCTTGCGACGTCATAGATCTATGGGCCTGACAAGCCTGCTTGGTTGATCCAAGTACACTTAGCTAATCGTATATACTTATAACGTTTGAGACTGTAAAACTTTGTCAAGGTTTGACTGTGCATTCTGTCTTACATCCCTAGTTACTTTGTTCTCTAATTTACAACATGAATTGCCATCTTTTACATACTTATGTATTGAAACTATGGAAATCTCACCAACATTATTTTGACCTTTTATTTTTAACATGTTTCAGGAAATGCTCAAGTTTGATTGATATCTTGAAGTGCTTTCACATCTAGGAATGGACCTAGTTAAATAAACGAAATAAATTGGATTGTTACATCTTGTGTTATGTTATTTACTTTTTGAGACTTATGTTTGTAATGGTACAATTGGCACTTATGATTAATATATATTTGGGTTATTAATAGGGTTATGTGGCTGTGAACGATCTTAACCCTCACACCTCGACGTTTCCGCCGTCAAGATTGGGGTGTGACAAAGGAGATTGTAGCTCGTCATGGCATGCCAGTGTTTATCGTGTCGGATTGTGACACCCGATTCACATCGAAGTTTTGAAGAGATTCCATGACGCGATGGGGACAAGGCTACACATTAGCACAGCTTATCATCCTCAGACAGATGGTCAGTCTGAGAGACGATTCAGACGCTCGATGATATGCTTCGAGCATGTGTAATTGATTTTGGAGGAAGTTGGGACAATCACCTACTGTTAGCAGAGTTCTCAAACAACAATAGTTATCATGCCAGTATTGGCATGCCACCATACGAGATGCTATACGCTAGAAGGTGTAGGACGCCCGTATGTTAGGGAGATATTGGGCAGAAAGAGTTGGGAGGTGTCGAGGTGATCGAGGCAACGACTGAGAAGTTGGAAAAGATCAAAGCCTTTATGAAGGCGGCGAAAGATAGACAAAAGTCGTATGCTGACAAGAGGCGAAGGCTAATAGAATTCAAGGTTGGCGACCGAGTTATGTTGAAGGTCTCACCTTGGAAGGGGATCATCCGATTCAGAAAGCGAGGTAAGCTAAGCCCAAGATACATAGACCTTTTCGAATCGTCGCACGAGTAGGGGAGGTGGCCTATCGATTTGAATTGCCGGATGAGTTAAGTGGAATCCATCCCACATTCCACGTATCCCATCTGAGAAAGTGCTTAGCTGATGAATACATGGTTGTACCATTGGAGGATATCGAGGTGGATGAACGGCTCAACTATGTAGAGAAACCAGTGGCGATCATCGATCGGAAGGAGAAGAGACTTAGGAATAAAGTGGTTCCACTAGTACGAGTGCAGTGGAAGCACCGGAGGGGTTCTGAGTCTACGTGGGAGACTGAGAGAAAATGAGGCAACATTACCCATAACTATTCAAAGAATAACAGGTTTCAGGGACGAAACCTATATGAGGGGTGGACTTGTAACACCCGGATATTTTAAAAGATGTAAAGAAGAATAAAAAAGGAAATGTAGATTAACCCAAGTTGAGGGGTTAAATGTGTCCAAGTACAAAGTAAT
>JABSNV010001118.1:22500-70611 GCA_024085815.1 Flaveria linearis
TAACCACAATTCATTCTAATACGCAGCCCAATCAAGATCATCCATTTTCAATACAAATCCAAGTTTATCATTCAAAGATTTGAAAACCACAGTGACCACTCATCACCCACGGTTCACAACAGTCAACTATTTGATAAACATTCATTTTTTTTACAAGTGTTCATAGCTTATTCTAATCAGACATTCACCAACATCATCCATAACTAAACTCATTCCAAAACAAAACAGGTCCAAATCAAACACCATACAACCTACTACTAATCTTTATCTTCCATAACCAAACTGCTAAAAAACACATCTGCAGTGGATGTGTTAACTCCATAGCGAACAAGTTCAGCACACAAGTTCAGCACGACCCAAATCAGCACACAGCGGACGACATGAGTTTTAGGTCCATTCAACAACATCCACAGCATACATGTTGTGAACAAGAACAGAAAAATCAACCTAAATAAGTTCACTGCGAACGATTGAATTATACTTGAAATTTCACAGCGGACGCTTGATTTTGTTGAACAAACATACAGCGGATAAGCTTCAAGTCCACAGCGGACAACAACCAAAATCACAGCAAATATCAAAACTAACAAAAACATACACAGCGGATGTGTAACAAAGGTCCACAGCTAGATGAAGTAACAAAAATCTGCAGCGGACGCACAAACCTGTTAATTCCACAGCAGACTTCGATTCCATAGCGGACGAACAGAATTTTAAAACATGCAGCGGACGCATAAGGTTCTGAGGTCCACGGCAGACAACTCTTTTCTGTTCCACAGCGGACAAAGAAACACAACACGCAACGGACACACATCCTGTTCACAGCGGACGAGTACCACAACAGTCCATGGCGGACCTGAAGCAGACAGCGGACGAGTAACACATTGTCCACAGCGGACATTACTTGGTCCCTGCTGTCCACTGTTGAGTCCACAGCGGACGACAACCCCGAAGAAGAACCGGTCAGAAGCTTCAACCGCAACCATCATCATCCTCGGCTTCGACCTTCAACCGAACTCAATCATCGAAACCCCAAATTAACCACCTCCGGTCGACCTACCAACACCATCGCTGACCACCACTACATCAATCGACCTTCAAACTCCATCGAAACCACCCCTCGGCTATCTTCATCACCCTCGGTCACCTGCAAACCCACCATCGACCGTGACCCCAATCAACATCATCAATCGAATTCGAACAATCAAATCCCCAATTCATCCTCAGTCGATTGACTCCTCAAATCCCCAACCAAATCGACGTTCGAATATCAGCCTCGACCGCCACCTGTGAACCAACAAACACAACCGACAGAGAATGAGAGTGAGGGAGAGATCGTGAGAATTGAGAGAGAGAGCTTTGAGAGTTTGAGTTGGGGCAGAGGAATTTGAATGAAGAAAGCAATCAGATTTCTTTTGTTATATGTTCCTTGACCGACTTATTGGTTTGAGATTGAGATTGAAACTTCAATTTTGACTCCATGTGGTTTATGTTGACCGACATAAGGAGTTGTAATTGACTTTTGATTTAATTTTGATAGCAAAATATATTTTTTAAAATTAGTTAATCAAACAATTCAAGCTTTGGAAATTAAAAATATTTATCAAACAATTTTTAAGATAGTGATCTCGTAAGATTTTCTTTGCTTTCAGAAGATTTTAAAGTTTGATATTGTCTCATTGATTTTTCAAATTTTCAATTTGACAATTTTTAAAATTTTTCTCGAAAGATTTTAATTAAAATTGTTTGGAAAATCATTCAAATTTTATTTGAGGCGATCCGAATCTTATTACTTTTTAATTAAGCTAGATTAGTTTTAGTCAAGCTTAAATAAATTGTAATCGAACAAAGTTAACTCTTTCATTAGGTCGATCTAATTCAATTGAGTTTCGATGTTCTTTGAATTCACTTAGAATTTAAATTTGATTTTTATTAAACACAAACAAATTTTCAAATCATTTTTGTTGTTAAACAAAATGGAAAATTTGACATCATTCACTAACACTCGTATTTCCATAAACCGAGCTCTCTTTCTTGCTGTAGGTAGAAGGAGATTTTAAGAATTCAAACAAACAAACAAAGATGCAAACAACCAAACAACAACATCAAATCAAACAAAAGCTGCAAACAAACAAACATCAGCAGCACATCAACAATGACGCATTGTTTGATAACACAAACATTCAATTATACATAAGTCACATTGAGAAAGAACTGTTGCACTTACATTTATGTGATCTTGCAAATTCAAACAACACTTTGTCTAATGATTTGATAAATTCAGGTCAGAGATGGAACAATCTCAAAGAAATAATCAAGCACAAATCAAGACATTGAATCAACAAAACATCAGTTTAACTTAAGAGATGAACCAGTTACAAGACAAAACGGTTCAACAACAAATCAAGCTTGAAGAGTTAACTGTTGAGCTTGCAAAAGCCACTAACATTAACAACACAAACATTCCTCCATTGCCTAAAATTCCTGAAGACAGAAAGATCAATCTGTGTTCATCAACATGCGTAGATGAAGTTCAGTCATATCAAAAACATTGCAGTAATATATACATGATAAAGGAGGAAAGAGCTTCACATACAGAGGAATTACAAGCATCTGCAAAATAAATCAGTTCATTAGAGAAAAAAGTTGATAAATTGCTTAAAGAAAATCACAAACTAAATGCTCAATCAACTGAACTCTCTATGAAGTTAACAAACACAAAGGCTGAAATTGAAGCCAAATATCAGAAGCAAGTACAACTAAAACAATCATTAACTTGCAACATTACATTAAGCGTCTAAATCAACAATCAATACAGAAAAGGTTATAAATGTAGAATTAAAGATACAACATAAAGCCTTTGAAGATAAAATCAATTCGCTACTAAAGGATGCAGACAAACTCTTTGGAGAAAGATTTAGTCTTCAAGCTCAAGTTACAAGACTCACAGAGTCTTTAACAAAGACAAAATCAGATCATGCATCAACAGAAGTTGAACTTGAAATTTAAAGCTGACTGGCAGCAAGTTGGAAGAACTACTTAATGCACAAAGAGATCAAAAGAAGAGTGTTAGAACTACATATCATGTGTTCCTCCTCCTTACAATGATAACTACATAGAAATGCCAACTTCAATGACAAGTCCAGTCAAAGATGACTCAAATATGCATGATCATCATCCAACAGACAAACCATCCAACATCACTCAAATCACTTCTCCTGAAACAGCACCAAAGCTGTACTTCAAACCAGAATCACCACAGAATGAAACCTTTCATTCCTGTGATAATCAAGATGGAGATCCTACAAGTGATGACAGTGATGAAGAAATCAACCAACCAAACAAACAAACATTGTCATGTATTAATCATGTCATTGAAGAAAGCAATCCAAAACAAACACAACCATACAAATCCAAAACAGCAAAGCCTAATAACAAGCAAAAGGCTATGGTTCTCAATGAGAAATTCAAATCAGTAGGATTTCTTGAACCAGAATTACCTAAGACTGAACTAAAATCAAAGATTAAAATAGAGTTAACGAACAAACAAAATCCTGAGGTACAAGACATCAAAGAACAAATCAAGAGGAAGAAGACCAGATCTAAAAAAGAAGATAAGTCAGACCAAGTCTTCTACACCTGATTCAAACCAACCATTAACCTCAAAGGCTACCTTAGAAACTCCAAAACAACAACCCATTCTCTATAAGACATGTAATTCAGATTCTCACAACACTTCTGAGTGTAAAAACACTGAGAGTGATACATATATATGTCCTCATAAGAGAAAGCAACAAAAACAACTAAGACAAAAGGCTATGAAGTTTCAAGCAAATCCAACTTCATCATTCAAGCCTAAGGGAAGAAGATCCAGACCATCTTTATACTGCTTAAATTATGATATGGAGAATCGTAACACTTTAGAGTGTTCATACAACAACTTCTAGCATCTCAACACAGAAGAGGTTAAAGATCTTATCATACATCAGAGTCATACTCACCAAGATCGGAGCATGAGTACTACAACAGACGTCATAGCTACTCTTCTCCTCGATCACATCGGCATGGGTATGATTTTAAACATTATGATATTCATAATTATTGGGCACCAAGACATTATCCTAAGTCATGCACACAACATAAGTATGATAGATATAGGAATAATGATTGGTATAATGATTATCATAGAAGATCACATCTATCAAATTATTATAATCATGATTATAATTCTTATGATGAATATGATCGCATGCCCAGAAGAAACAAACATAATCAAGGACAAAGATCCTTTACTACACCTCCATAAAACATTCAAAAGAAAAATAGATTTTCTAAACCAACCAAAAGATTTTCAAAAACCAAACAAACTCCTTTTGTTAACAAACTAAAGTTGAGTCAATTGGTTTAAAATCACAATAATGTTAGAGAAAGAAAATAATTTCAGGAGGTGAATCTGATACATCATCAGATAAAGCAAAATCATACACATATGAGCAAGTCACATGTAAAGATTCTAATGGACAGCTCAGGATAGTAATGGCCTGGGTTGAAATATCTAACTGATTTGCTAGTATGATAAGGACAGTTATGGAGGCCTGCCAACCCAAGAAAAGTTAGCAGTGGCTGATCCTTCTCATGACAGGAACGTTCTTCCTGTTCATGATGTTTATGATGCAACTGAGCCAAATGGAGCAGAAATTTACCATGATTCAATGCAGGACATAAATTATTCCCAGAAACTATGATGGCAATGCAAGAAACAACCGATGTTTCATTCCATCTACTTAGTCTGAGTACATTACTACATGGACTAACTATTAATGATCTCTATTGCATTGATAACACATATGTCATTTCTTTATTTTCTCAAAACCAAAAATCTAAAAATTAGAAAATCAAGAAAAGTCCAAAAATATTATTTTTGAATCTTCCTACATTTACATGAGAAATGATAGTACACTCATCTACTATCTTCTGCATCTATTTTTCAAATCAATAAAGACTGACAAGACTTTGTTTGATATGTCAGTAGGCTCAGCTTAGATTGAAGATAAGCATATTTGTGATGAATTAAATCAATATGCAGTGTGGACCAAAACCATATTAGGGTATTGGTAAGCAATGAGTTTTTCAAGTGTTTGCTTATGTGGTTACCTAAACACACCATACGAAAACAGTTTATAAATTTCTCATTGATAAAAGCGTCTGTTTCTCCTTTGTTGTAAGTAAATACAGACCTGGAGTAAACATGAGGACAACTTTTGTTATGCTGAGCACATACCTAGTTGTCCTTGCACTAAAAGTATTGATGCTAAAAAGAATCCCAATATGGATCAAAGCTAAAAAAATCCTAATGAGGATCAACTTCCAATGTGAAGTATAAAAGAATCTCAGAGTGGATCAAATCATGAGAATTTATACTCTAAGTAGCCTGGTTCAAGTAACAATAAAGTGCCACATTGCATTTCATGAGGAGAGTTATTCTTCCATACTTCTGAGTGTGGGGTACTCAATTAGCATATCTAATCAAACCTAAACATGATAAATATCACAAAATGTGGAAAATAGATCCTTGCATGAGTTTAAGTGGACAAACATACTTATAATCAACTTTGTTCTTTGTCTATGTCTATTCCAAACTTCAAACATTATTAGATGTAGAGGATTTTGGATTAGTATGATCTTATTACAGTTGAAGGATTCATGCTTGTAAATATCTTAATTTTGAAAAATCTAAAATACCAAAAGATTTGTGATTTTTTAGTATTTTTCTTAGTTTTGGCAGATTTACATGTGTTATTGATTTAGGAGTGAAACTTCCATGCAATACCTCTACCGAGAGGATTTAGACTTTTGCAGGTGATGAATTGCACGACATGCCTGAGTTTCCTATTCAGTTCAAGATGTTAAGAGAAAACTCTTGCTTCCTTTAAAGATCTCCTGCCAGCTGCTGAGAACTAAGAAACCTCCTCTTGGTGTCTCATACATAAAAGTTCCTCATCCTCCAAAGCTTTTGTTGAGGGAGAGTATATGTTAAGTCTGAAGAATTTCTGATGCTTCTCCTTCACTTCTGAAGTTAAGATAAAGCTGTTGATATTTCTACCTGTGCAATCCACAGTGTACGCAAATGGGTGTGTCGTCACGTCTTCAAAATAAGACTAGAAGATCAAGCTGATGAAACATACATCAAGTGCTGAACCAAAGTCTTTATGTGCCGAAACAAAGTCCTTTTCTCAATGCCTTTTTATGAAGCTTCTAAGAAGATGCTACCAAAAAGGGGGAGAAGACTGCACTACAAGACTGCACATCAATCAACATACAAGGTTTTAATAATCATGAGATTTTGGCAGCATCATCTTAGGGGGAGTACTGTTGGACTATTTGAAGATGATACTTACTAAGACCTAAGTGCTGAATCTCATGATGATTACCAAAACCGACACGATGAAAATATGCTTAAGATATGATCACAACGAAGAAAACTGACCAAAGTCAAACTTAGTCAACCGTAGTCAAAGTCAACAGTCAACATCAGCGGTATTCCTGAATGACGTCAGCACCCGGCAGTCACGCATCAGCAACAAAGAATTATCAGACTTAGAACTATATTTGTGTAATCATTTTGTGCTTAAATGTATATTTTTCTTATTATTGTAAAGAGTATAAATGACTAAGTGTAGTCATTTATACTCTAACCAACAAGTGAGAAGAGAGTTTTACAGAGAAAAACACATACAAAAGGTGTAATCACTAACAATCAGAGAATTCAAGGTTGAATGTGTGTGAGAGAAAGTGTTTTTTCATAAACTCCTCTGAATTCCTCTTGAACATCATACATATGAATAAATGAAACTTATATGAATTTGTGTTCTTGATTGTTCATCATTCATCATCATCATACATGTTCATCTATTGCATATAGATCTTCACGAAATCATCAACAGATTTGTGAGATTCCGCATCACAGATTCGATAAACGGCAGCAATACGATTGCAATATTCGATCCGTATATCGATTTTCACAAAAATTATAATGATCTAATTTACCATATCATAGGTTAGGTTAATTTGTAACCAAATAATGACAAGAAATTGGGATCGAAAACGAATTAATTATACGAAGACAATAAATGCATGATGGATGATAACGAGCTTCAAATTAATTGACGGGACTATGAGTGACGGATGTCAAAACAGATTGAAAGAACACCCTTTCACACAGTTGACACCTACATGACCTTTTTTGTTCTTATCACTAATTAAAATGTATAGGTTTCTACCATTTGAAATAGCATACTTTCATACTGCTTCTTTAAAAGCATCACAACAACCCAAGTAAACTTCTTCCACTCAGTTTGGTCATCTATAACTCGAACATCTTCTTTGTAATTCTTCCCTTGGAGGTCGTCGTCTTCACTTTCCCTAGATGTGTTAACATTACCATCAGAATCCTCATAATTGCTATATGCTTCTAAATGTGAACCCTCTGCATTAACCAAATTACCTTGTGGACCTATAATTTCTTTAAACATTCCTTAAGTAATTTCTTCTTGATTCATTATCATCCTTGCTACCTTTTTTAATTACAGCAATTGACTCTCTCCATTCATCATCATCTCTGTCTAATCCACAACTAATTACTTTATCTGAACCCTCCTCATTTGAACCCTCATTATCTGAACCTTCCTCATCTGAAACCTCCTCATCTGAAGCCTCCTCATCTGGCCCACCACTAACTACTACATCAACCACCTTATTAACTGTTTATGTTACTACTGTTGGGGCTGGTATTAACCTTCTAGCTATCAACTTAATGTACCTCCTACCATCTGAAGTAGGGCTCAAAGAAGCTAGTAGTTGACTAGGTGGGGTACTAGGCTGGGCTTAAGGTGACATGGGTTGGTTACTGGACTGGGCTTGAGGATTAATGGGTTGGTACTAGGTTTGCTTATTGGTCCCTCTTGAATGTTACATCAATAATCTGAGTGGGATTCATACTAACATCGATCATCAAGTCAAGAACATCTTTATCACTAACTAATCGTTAAACCCTCCATCACCATCATTCAAGGAATACATGTTAAAATCTTTAATTCGATAAGAACCAGTCTTCATAAATCGTTTAAACCCTCCATCACCATCATTCAAGGAATACATCTGAAAATCTTTAGATTGATAAGAATCAGTCCCCATAACGTAGTCTACTAACTCAAAGTAAGAAATTTTATCAATGTCTAACTTAAGCAATTTCGATTCACCACCAACATACCTATGTTTGGGAGAACCAACATCCAACGTCCCACCATGCCAAAGCTTCACGAAGATTATTTATTCCATTTGATTCAACACAAGAAAACCCTAGTCTAAATCAAATTATACTTGCTGATCGGATGCACTCATTCGAGCATCAAGTCGATGTTTTTCAAGGAGATTAGGGAGTTTAGGCTTCAATTTGATTTTTTAAGAGAGATTTTCACCAACTTTATTATGTATCAGAAGCAAGTGATATGTTTTATATATTTTTCGCCACATCAGCATGTCACGTCAGCAAGAAAGTAACAGTACTAAGTTTCAGTTAGTGAGGGATTGTTGTAGAAAAATAAGCTCAAAGTTGTGAGTGCTACTAAATATTTGTTGAGTTAGGATTAATGTCGGTCAATTAATGAAACTTGGGATTATTTAAATTCAATAATCCTATTTTGAATTATGTATATTTACCGGTGGTTGGGCCATAGTCATATACATTTTAAATTAAATTACTTATTTTTTTATTAGTTTGGGTTTTTTTGTCATTTTACAAGCAATGCAATCAATAGAAAAAGTTAACCCCTTCATTTTTCATGTACACCTCAAGGACCTCACTAGTAATTAATTTATATTATATTAATTACAGTTTTTTACACCTAATAGCATATATTTTATGCTTACGGTGTTTTTCAAAAAAAGTTTGATTTTTCACTTCTAACTCAAAGCTTCTAAACTTTTGCAGTGTAACCTTACAAATTTTATTTTTTACTTCTAACCCAAAACTTTTCATCTTTTGTAATATAACCTTACAACTTTTTTACTTTTAACTTTGTTCCTATATACTTTTCATCTTACGCAAATTTTTCGTTTTACGTTTCGTTTTAACTTTTTCAAGTTAATATGACGCAACATGCATGTGTGGTTTAACATTTTTACGTTTTGCTTTACGTTTCGTCTAAATTTTGTGAGTTAACACGACGCAACATGCATGTGTGGTTCAATGTTTTTACGTCTATTTTTCTCGTTTAAAAGGTAGGTCGCAATGCCCGGGTCATATATCGACTTAGTTATACTTTTATATATTTTACATTTCAGTTTAATTTTTTGCATTAACACACAGTAACTTTAATCGATGGTCACTAGCGGTGGTGTGACATTGATGATGTTTGACACGGTTTTACACCCCCCTTCGCAACACGAGTGCGCTTAATTCTACTTCTATTTATTTTATATACAAGGATAAATTAGTCAATAGACCACTTAACAAAACCTTGAGGACTGCTAATGTGAAGAACGAGATCTGTCACAAACCCTTAACATAAAGAATAATTGTTGTAATTTGTTGCGTTTAAAGACAACGTATAAATTGATGTAAAATAAACGATAAAAACTAAAATTTACAAAACCACTTTATTATGTATAAAAAGATTCTAAGTGAAAATGTAAAACATTTTGTAAAATTATGATCAGTTTTTAAAATAAAAGAAAATTGTTAGGAATTTGTCCCAGTAAATTGGATAAAATTAATAATAACATTAGAATATATCAACACAAATGATTAAATACTAAGAAAATTCAGACTAGAAGTTAATTTAGCTAAAAACACATTCACAATCCCAGAAATTCCTATTAAAAAAAATGTTACAATTGCAGCGTTCAATTATGATTGAAAGAAACCACTGTCCGAAAACAAATAAATGCATCTTTAAAAGAGCTCTAAGAAGTTGCATACCGTTGGTTCACATAACACAATTGACCATTATACTCATATTTTGCTGCCCTACCAGCTGCAAAAAAAATGCCTCCGTCTGTCTACCCAAAAGAATATTACAATCAAAACATGCCCATACACGAGAACAAGAAACACCATTACTCTCAATCCATCTCCCTCCAAAACCAAAACCAAATTACACCTCAACCGTTGTATTCAATCAGTATGAACCCATTGGCGGCATCCCAAATGGAGGAGGCATCGGTGGCATTCCATTCCGCCCATGGGTGGTGGAGGAGCAAACCCTCCACCCATACCCGGTGGAGCAGGTAGTGCAAGAGGGAGTAGCTGAGCATACATATTCTGCAAACAACCAAAACACAGATTAGCTTACAGAAAATGAGCTAAGGTAAAAGAAGCAAGCGCAAAAGAGGAACGAGAAAAAAACCTGCTGTTTAACGATGTCCTGCTCCTCGTTCTCCTTAGCTTTACTTTCCTTTATTGCCTCTATCTTGTCCTTTATTAGTTCATCCACCTTACCTGTATATTCACGGATAAACTGCAAGGGAAAAAAAAATGAGTGTACGACACAAGCTTAATAATGAAGGTAAAATATGTAGGCCACTTACCTGAAGCAGATACGGGAATGCAAAATCGATCATGTTGTTCAACCAGGCTAGCTCAAGAGCAACATCTGGACGGATCAGATCGTAACAAACAAAGAGACAGGAAGCAAAGCATTCCTTCTTTCCCTGCACAAGCAATGCATGAGATCATTACCAAATGGTCCACTCTAAAACTTGAACATAACAAGACTGAGAATAATTCCTACCTGCTCGATGAAATAAACAAGCAGCTCTTCGGCAAGCTCACGGTCCCCAGATTGTGAAGCTGTCTCCATCGCATCTTTGTAGACCTTGTCTTTTTTAGACAATGCAATCGACTGCTTCCATCTACCGGCCTTTTTGTAGATGTACGCAGCCACACGTCTCATCTCAAGAAGCTCGTGTTTCTCGATCTGCCAAAAAGAACATGGCGTATCAAATTACATTTGGACATGAGAAGAAACACGACAGGATAAGAATGCAAAAGAACCTACCTTCTGGGCAAGACCGATCTGGTCAAAGTTATCATGCAAATCAATAGATTCACGCAGTCTATCATAATCTTCCTCTTCAACATATATTTCATTCAATGCCTCATTTACAGCAGATACATTATTGCTCTGAACAGCAACCATGTATGGTTTGACTAGAGGAAGTTGACCCGCCTGTAGTTTGCAAGTCATAATAAAAATAAATAATAATAGCAAAAATAATAATAAGAATATAACTTCTAAGTGTAGCACAAACCTTACGCATGATGTCCACAACACGTGTGTGGTCAACACGTAGTGCAAGGACATTAAGAACGTCATTGATAAGGTCAGGGTGCTCTTCTAAATAGAAGTGAACCGCCTTGTAATAGAGCTCAACGTTTGCCACTTTAACTGCAATATCTTTAAATTGCATATGGTCCCAAGCATCTGGAGAATGATTCATGACAGTAGTGGCAGCATTGTCAAACTCGTCATATTGGATGTATAAATAAGTAAGCTCTTTCCAGTGTTGTTGCTCATCACAAGCGCGAATTAACTTTGGAATGTTGAGACGAGTTGAGAAGAGTTTAATGTGCTCCATTAACTTATCATGACGGTATCTGGCATATAAGACACCCAATTCGGTAAAGATACCCATATGAGCCCGTTCTAACCCTAAACCACTCTCCATAAGAGATATCAGCTCATTGAAGCATCCTCTGCTCTGGTAGTATTCACTGACCTCTTCCAGATCATCCACCTAAAATTTAACAAAAACCTTTAGACCCTAGCCAAAAAATAGACGACAAACATTTATAACTTAAAACAAGCAGATTACGGTGGCAATTTCGACCATTCACTAGTGGCCATAGACTCCATTATGGTCATGTTCTATGGTCAAAGGTCAAATGACCAAAATGCATATAAGTTAAAAGAAATGGCTAAAAAGGATACATGTAATAAAAGACAGCAAAAAAAGAAACAGGTCAAATGGATCAAACAGGTTGAAGTTCTCCTAAACTGTATTTAATGCATCATACTTGCAATCCATTTATTCAAAACTGGATTGTAATGATATATTATAATCCTGTTAATCATAGCTGACACACTAATCACTATCTAATATTTATTTTGCTATGTTTAATTGGCATGTCAAATACAATTGCAGAAGTTATTAAAAATCTGTCTTTTAGTAAAAAGGTCGAGTTGTCAAAATTATATTTTTGAGCCATATCTTTTTATTCAAAACTAAATTATTGTGAAATAATATTAACTTTGTATTCATTATTCATAGATGAAACAATAACTATAAAAGAAAAAAAAATTCTTGACAAGATGTGCTGCAGGTCGCCTTCATATTGGTCATTGAAACGCTATTCTTTCTGTAAATAACATTTGACATATTAATTACTAGTTATTTAGCTATTTCTGACACAAGTGTTTCATGTAAACCCAATGATCAACCCGTTTTGCCCACTACTGACTGGCTCAGTATGCCAGCTCTACCAGCAGACAACTGAATAAGGAATTAAGACATAAATATTATTTAATATCCACTAGACATTAAACAGTTAAAAGTAGGCACCTGCACAATAATATTGAGCCCACATATCTGAGCCAAACGGAACTCCTCAGCATCAACACAAGCGAAGCAAACTTCTTTCCATGTTTTGGCACTATTTGCTTTACGAGCGGCATCAACAGCACCTTGAAACTGTTGGAGCCTCACAAGTGTGACAGCAAGCTTAGCCCAGTTGGAGATGAAGGCATAAATTATCTTGGCAGCTTCATATAAGGCCTCATCAAACAAACGATCACCAACATTATGGAGATTGGCAACATTTGGCATAAGGATAAATTCCTCAATGTCACTCAACCTGTCAATCTTTGCATATGCATATATGAGCTCACTATCCACCTTTGGCTCCTTGATCTTGTTTCTGACCATCAAAAGATATTTCACCAAATCATGGTAGCATTCTGTGTCTTCAGAAGCACGAATAACATCCAAAAACTGAGTAGCATCATCGGCACGAATGAAAGACTCGATTGCATCACTCACAAGTCCTTCCCTAAGTTGAGCTTTAGCCACCTGACTCCATACAGCATCTTCTTCAACACGGTATGCAAATTCAACAGCACGTGGAATACTTTGGATATTATCCAACAAAACATTGACTGCTTCAACATTTAAGTTGAATTTCTTGAAAATTGCAAATGCTTCTTCATAAAGTTGTGCTTCTACAGCCACCTCTCCAACAGCAGGTCCATCAAAGTTGTCTAACCTGTTGACGTAATCCATAACTCGTGATGGATCTGCCTTGATAGCTGTCAAGATAAGTAGGTTTTGTAGATTAAAATTCCCACTGAAAGCAGAGTTTTGAAGGACGATTTTCTCAAGGAGCTCAATTAGTTCATGGGGAAGATCAGCAGTCATGAAAGCTTTAACAGCAGCAGAAACCTGTTCGGGGCTCTTGCTCTCTGGCAAAGCAGTAGAAACAACCTGATCAATGAGCTGCCTTCTATACTCATTCTCCGGGTTAAGAACCTTCTCCCAAAGATCGCCATCCATCCTCTCAACAACATATCTAATACAAAACAGGATATAATGTAAGTTTGCATATTCTATATATTATATGTAATGCAAGTTTATAGCATTAATTAGTGATTATTAATGTGTAAAAATAACTTTGAATAAAAAGTTGGACAAAAAAAAAGCTTTGTTTTTTGGCATTAAGGGAGTAAAACAATATTAAAATGCAACAGATCCAGTACCTTGCTTGCAATTTAAATAGAGAGTTTTGCTTGTAACATTAATAAGCTCATCATCACATTGGCCTCTGCGATAAGCAACAACAGCAAGCGTAGGATCACGCTTCTCGCAGTATTTCCCCACAACACGTGAATCGTAGTAAGGGTTGGTGGTAAGGAAGTGCTCTGGATTGTTATTGCTATCGATGATGATCTTACCCAAAGCATTATGAACATGGACATCTTGACTTCCTTCACTCACAAGATGCTCCAAAAACTGAGTAAGTAACCGAAGTCGATTCCTGTAAGCCATGAAATACAAACATACATAATACTCACAGAATGGACATAAAGCACAACTAAGCAAAAGGGAGAACCAACCTCTTTTCACATTCATCCACCAGAGGCTCAACCGGAAGTAGGGAACGAACTGATAAGATCAAACCTTTGATGAAATCTTCAGGGCACTCGTCATCTAGAAGCTGTCCTACGACTTGTGGAGCATTCCCTGGATTGACCTACATATATACCACTAAAGCCCTTAGATTTCAAACCCAAATACATGAATTTAAAGCAAACTCTAATTGAGTGATTATACCTTTTGAACATAGCCTTCAATATACCGAAGCATGTTGTTGGTATAGAGGTAGTGAGTGAGATCGGGAACAAAGCCAAAGCGATCACAAACATTGATCAATGGCCTTGCATCAGGAAGCTTGGCTTCCATCAAAAAGTTCTTGGCCTTTTCAGCATCATAGAAATTTGATTCCCTTGTTACACGTTCAACCTCCTTGATCTGACCTGTCTTTGCAGCTGCCTCAATGTACTTAAAGTGTATGTCAGGATCCTCACTGTGGCATTCAGTGTTAGTAAACGCAAGTAAATGGCATAAAACAACATATTCAAAACTTAGATGTAGAATTTTTGCACACTCTGCAACATATAAATAAGATCACCTGGAGCTCAAGTACGATCCTAAAAAGAAGTAAAGGCCTTCATATGATTTGAATTGCTCAAAAAGTTTAATACATGCCTCTACACCAAGCTGTTCACAATATTCTTTTGCAACCTACAGTCCATGCAATGATATCAGTCACAAACTATGAAATTCAAATAATAATCATTCATCTAGAAACAGAACCATTGTTACCTGAACAATTATCTGAAGGTTTCCTCTTAAATTGACCAGTAAAAGATCCTTCATGCACTCAAGTGCCCATTCCTTTGATAGAGTTCCAAAAAATTCTACAAGAGACTGAAAAAAAAGCTAGTTGGGTATCACTCCTACGATATGCCACAAAGTACACAAGGTGAGAAAAAAAACCTGTGGCTCTATAGCATGAGTGTTCACAATGACACGTTTGATATCAGGCAATTCACTATAATGCTGCAAGGCAAAGGGGAAAAAAACAAGTTTTAATCAAGTGATACAGCTTTAAAGGGTAAAACATAGAAGTTTCTGGGCTTTAGCCGACCTGCAGGGCTCGAACATAAAGACCTGCTTTCTCACAAAGTTGAGCAATCCGAGGTCGATCATAATGACTGAACATACCGTTTGCTAATATGGCATCAGCAACATTTGGGAATGTTACAAGGTTGATTTCAAGGACCTGTGTAAATTTTAACAAGGAATTCGTGAGTGAGTGCTATCGTAGATGGCCAAATAGCAGTTCATTAGAACCAAGTAAATGTAACCTTAGTTTGGAGGTGAGCATGTTCTGGCAAATTCGGCTTAAGAACATCCAAGAGAAAAGCTGTCGCTTCCCGTATCAAGTTCCTCTAATGAAATGGAAAAAATGTATTTAATATTGGTTTACTCATAAACTTATTTATCTTGATATTAGAGATTGTTTGCAAGGGAATAATTAATAAAATGGTAGAACATGCCTGAAGGAAAAGATCTGTAATTGTGTTGTAATCAACAGGACAACCCCCTTCCATTTGGGACATCATTAAAGCAAAATTAACAGCTCCCTGCAAAAAGAGACAATATTACCAGTCTAACTTCCATGCACTTAAATTTATGGCATCCCAAATGATATTTCTAAAGTTTAGAAGGAACATGTTTTTTAGCAAATTCCTCAACAAAAAAAAAAAAAAAAGCGAAATCATGGATTAACATAAACATCTTGCTGGCAGTTAAATCATTATCGAATGTACTGCTTATCAAAAAGCCAATATACCTGCGGGTCTGAACGAAGAATCGTTTGCAGAAGAAACAAATAATCTGGTGAATACCCAACCTGTATTAACTCAAGAAATAATTTATGAGCATTTGGGTTGATATGAAGTGTATTGCATCTCTATTAACTAGGAAAGCATATTATTTGCAACGAGAGTACCTGCTTGGAGTAAATCAGTATTTTGTCAAACTCCCTTCGCTCAGCAAAAGCTGCAACAACTTTTGGGGTTGCTCTTGCTTTAATGTAAATTTTCAACGCAAGATCATTGTCCACCGTCTACAATTCAAGAAAGAGATATGGTATATAGATCAAAGAACAAATCAGTTAGACAAGAAAGCTCAAGACCTTCTGAACCTATATACTTCATACCTTCACAAGGTCTCCAAGTTCCTCACTGCATTCCAGCTTGTCTTCAGCTAACCAATTCTCTAGAAGATTCTTCTTGTTCTGATTGACAACCAAACGAGATAGTTCCAAGGATTCAAAAGCATTCAATTTTCCTTTTGTCAGAAGGGTCCCAAAGTACTGCAGTAATGGTGGTGTTTGTCCAGCTTGCACAGGTACACTCTGCGATGAAATGAAGAAAGGTTAAACAAATGAAATTATTTCTAACCCCATAGAAAGTTATATCACAATTAGGAAAATAGATACCTGAAATTTTGCAACGGTATCTGGTGTACGAAGAATGCCTTGAGGAGATTCTGCAGCAAGCTCAGCAGCTTCTTTGTATTTGGTTTGAGCAAACAATTCTTGGAAACGTTGAACAACCTGAGATACACTCATACACGCATATCAATTAGTCAATAACTGTCTTCGGATGTCAATGGCCTCTTGGCCTACTAGCACCTGGTATTTATCCCCACCGACTTGCTGCGGGTTTGAGCCCCACAAAGAGACAATAGTTGGATTTTAGAGTAGATGTTAAAGAGAATGTGTGCATTCACCGTTTAAAAAAAATATTGTCCTCAGATATCAATATTTAATTTCAAAAACTTTGACTGTTTATATATACGAAAGATTTAACTTCCACTTCTATGATGTAGCAGTAAAACTGAACGTGAATAACTAAGCTCGCCTATAATGGTGCTACACAAGATCAAAGCAAGACTACTCAATAGCAAAAGACAAATAAAACGGAATAATCCTGACAAACTACACTCTTAAATTTAAGTTATAACAACATTCAAACATTAACATAAGAAAAAAATATATTTTTATCACAAGACATAACCAGTAAGCAAGTTTACCAAATTCTCTGCACCAGGAAGGTTTCCTCGTTTAGCCAGATTGACAGCGAGTTCCAGGTTGTTTAACTGCAATAAAAAATATAATCATGGCCTAAAAGCAAAGTGAGCATATCAATAAGTGATGGAAGAAACTTGAAAGCTTACCTGTCCACTTACAAAAGGCACGATTGTCGCTTCATTCACAGTAGCAAGTAAAACCTGACCACGTCTATTAATAGCATAGAAGCCTCCAACTGATGAAGCCTCAGACGTCAGAAAAATTGGATCAGGGCTAATTCTGTTTCGGTACACCGCAGTAGCAGTTTCAAGATCATAAACAAATAAAAGGCCGAGCTTGGTGATGACATATATCAATCCATACTTGTTGGATATCTACAAAATCATAAACAAACATGTTAAATTCAGATTGCATTTTTACCATCTCAATGACAACAAGAACGTGAAGTACCTGCATGGCAACTGGAAAATCATCTGCAAAGTCAGGAGGGAAAAAGAGATCTGCTTGCTTCTTTGTGAAGGAGGGCTTCCCTGCACATTCAATTGCAATTGAGAAAACAACGAAGGATAATCAAATCTACATAGAAGACTGGGGATATGAGTTAAACAATAGGAAAATCATAAAAAACGAAAAGACATGTTAGAGGATGATACCTGGTTGGGCACCAAGCTCAATGACATGCAGCTTTGATGTAACTTGTCCAGCATTAGAGCTTTTTGTTGCAAAAGAGATCAGAATTGACGGAGTGTCATTTCCTGGAACCTGTACAATGCATAACAACATGTGATCAATATTTATGGCACAAACTTGTAGGTGGTTACAGGTTTGATATATTGAAGGAAAAATTCATACTTTCAAGCTAGCAAATGATGCTGCATGCGCTTCAAGAGCTTGACTGCGCTGCTGATCAACAGAAAAAAGCTGCATGTTTCCTTTGACTAACTGTGGTCTCTGTTAACATTAAAAATGTAGGGAGGTTATAACAGCTGAAAAGTTAACAAACAGTCTACTGCAACCATGCTTTAAGATATATCAACAAATACAAGTTAAATAGGAATTTATAAATAAAGAATATGAAAGACTATTTTAATGAAATACTTAATCAGGTGAAGATGTTTAATATGCCTTATCCAAAAGTCACCTGCAAATGATATTTGGGTCTCCTTTCTGAAGAATATGTCCTTATGTGATAGTAATTAGATAGATAACATTATTAACTGAGATAATAAACTAGAAAAAAACATAAAGCAACAAGAAAAGGGAAGCAAGAAGACAGCACAGACCAACACACAATATCTTGTTAAACACGAATGTAAAGCAGTCTGGAGCACCATGTCTACTACATGTAATCATGTAGTAGGGAATGAAAGCAAACAGTTAAAAAAGTCGTCCAACCCACGTAACAATAAATAAAGTAGAAACACAAATGAAACAAAATCACTCGTGGAACAAAAGTAACCTTGAAAATGGCCCCAGGTTACATTACATCTAATCGCAACCAGTAAAGATAAAATGATCCACTGAAAACACAGTGATATGACTATAATATAATCTTCAAATGATAAAAAAAAATAATCAATATAAGCAATTATATAACTAAAGAAAAACAACAAACCTCAGGTGATCCAGGGGCAATTCCAATCAACACCAACCATTTCTCAGATGGATCACATTTGTAATTAATAATTTGATTGTTGGATAAATTGGCAGTCCTATCAAACATCTTCACAGGTTCAGAATCACCTGTATAGAAACAGATTGATAGACCATGTTTATACTTTAATACATACAACTTCTAACTTACGTCAGATAAACATAAGAAAACCAAGTAATCGCACGCTCCGGGAAAATACAAAGGCAGTGTACCTTCAATCGACCAATGGTATACTGAGGCCTGAGTAACCATGCCCAACATCTTAGGAGTGATCCACTTCCAAAAGACAACCTGAAGATACGATTGATATGAAGTCACATAAAAGTCAGTGTTGGCATAAAGGGGGCAAAAGTTATAGATCATTAAATGACGTTATAGATAAACTTGCACCTGCTCAGGCATCTGATGAGATTTCATTTTAGCTTTCATCTCAATATTAAAAATCTGTAGGTGATCTTGAGTTGTCCCAGGAAGTTGAGCTTCAAGAAAGATTTTAAGTGTTGATTAGCTACATAGCTAAAACTGACCTCAATGTTTTTCGAAAAAAACTTGATATGAGTTGCATCATGATTGCTACATTTTCTGTAGTAGCCTCGGCAACTTTCTGAGTATTTCAATTTTTTTAAATAAATACACAATTATGTTTCTCTAGTTCTGCGTTTGGCTATCCTTCAGAGCAGGCCTGCTACACTCGATTTTCTAAATACTAGAGCAACAGAACATTTAAGCATGTCAGTGCACCAATACACCATGATGCTCCAATCATGTGATCAATAGTTCAGTAAATGCCAACTTGCACCAAAAGCATGAAAATGGAATAATGGCTACATGAACAATCAAACTGGAGCAGTATCAAGGTTATCATTGCTAGCAGGCTGGGGATTCAAATTTATCAAAGGCAAGCAAGTGATCAATAGTTCAGTAAATGCTCCAATCATGTGATCAATAGTTCACAAATTCATGACCTATTACAGAATAAATTCTACCTTTTAAAGCCAGAATCTTAGAAATCGGATTCATAAGAGCCGAGTCAGCAGTAATTGGCCTCCTTAGTGGCTGCATTGGCATGTTCATGTCGATGATCACCACGCTATTTTGAGGAGATGTTTCACGAACACATATAAACTTATCCGACTCCATTGTCACATTGGTAAATGTAATGAACTGCGGATTGATCCCTATGCTTGGCAACTGCAATAACATCATAACATTCCAGATCAAAGCAATAATCATGTACATAAGTAGATCGCTATGCAAATATGCTGTCATTCCACAGATCTGGACTTATACTATGCAGAAGTTTCATCATATCCCAAATCCTAATAATCCGAGAATTGAAAATGCAGCAAAGTATTACTTCCAGTTAGATCAACCCTAAATAAGCACAATTAAGCAAGGTTTTCGAAACCATCGAAGTGCGACTCTAACTTTAGAAGTAGACTTCAGAGAATTATAACAAAAGCACATCTACATCTGCGAATCTAACAAATCGAAACAATAAGATAGCAAATAAGCTCAAAAACTGATTACGCTACACCAATTCACCGTGTATCTAGATGATTCCGGACAACACAATTGCAAATCTATCAATCTATTCACATAAGAGGAAAGTAGGCTTCATGAAGAGGGGGATACATACCGTGAGTGCCTCTTTCATCGTTATCGGTGCGTTAGCTGCCGCCATGGCTACGGGGGGAGAGAGAGAGAGAGAGAGATCAAATCGACGATGGATCAGATGCGGTTATGATCTACTAGGGATTTGATTTGATTTGATTTGATTTGATTTGATTGAGTCGCCGCCGATTGAGAATTTTCAACCACCGGAGGAAGAAAAGCTTTAGTTGATCTCTCGTGAGAGAGATCTAGAGAGAGAGAGAAGAAAGAGAGGGGGGGGGAGAAGTTGTGGGAGTATTATGTATAGTGGAAATGTTGAAGGCAACCACTTGAACAAAATAACACAGCGATAGTGTAGAAGATGCCTCCGGTTTTTCTTCTTTTTTCCTTTTTGGAAAGTTGAACAAACACCCTTGCATTATGTTATGTTTACAAAAAGCACCCTAAACTTCTTTTTTTAAGACTCCTTTTATTAGCACCAACTACATATTTCTTTTTCTAGAACGGTGGTTTATTAATACAGAACTACAGATAAGGTGGATATTGTACTTATTGTTAACATGCATGGGTCTCTTATCCTCCGGCTTGTAAACCCTAAATGCACATTTTCCTTTCTAAATGTTAAATGAATGAATTAATTTTGTTTTGACTTGTAAAAATAGTGGCATTTCCTTAAATAGACAATTTAAAGAGCGTGGGGCAACTAATAAAAACGAAAAGATAGAGGTAAATTTAAGAATTCATTTTTTGATAACATGGGTATGTAAAGTCACTATTTTTAAGTAATTTGACATCTTACTTTGTTGCTTTTGTTTGTACATCCATTGAATTTTCTTTATTAGTCATATATATCTTCTGAAAAACAATATTTTAAGGTACAAAATAAAATGTTCATATCTACTTAATGAAAGTTTAGTATGATATATAATAAATAAGATATATTTGTAATGATAAGATACTAGGGGAGTCCTCACGCTTCGCGGTGGTTTGCACTTGGTATTAGGTAGAGAATATCATTTGAAACGACAAAATATTAAACTATAAATATATTAATTGATATGAATGTGAGACGTGGTATGTGACATGAACACCATAGATTTGTTAGAAAAACAACAATTGATGCAAATACAATCGCATTACAATTACATTGTTACACTTTCTATTTGAGTACCAAATAATTTAGGTGTTAGTAATATAAACAAATCATGAATATTTTAGGGATTAGAATTTGTAATGTATTGTAGCTGCAAACCAAAAATGGTTGTCATGCCAGGTAATGAATATCTTTGCATCATCACAACCTCTAAGTTTATCTTACTAACAACTGAATTGATAACTCATCCTCTCTATGAGTTAAACTCCATGTTCTCTCTCTCTTTATAAGGTTCTTTTTAGACAAAACTAATTTTATCAAAACAGAAGGATGTGTGTGGCATTTTAAGAGTCGCGCTAAAGCGGCACAAATAAAAACCATTATAGTGTGGTGATTAAAATGCAATGACTATAAAGATTCCTCATCATTTGAAAATGATGAGCCAAGGTTATCGAACTCATGGACAGCTTTAGTCCAATGGTTTTGAAATCGATGAACATAATTAATTACCATAAACACGTGTGGATGAAAGTCGAATGGAAACCACTGAAAAGGAGTGTAACACAATGGATAAACACATTTGGATCAATCAAACAACATAAATAGTCATAATCACCGTTGTGGACATATATAAGAACATGTGAGACCATAATACATACTCATAGTTTATAAGCATTTACAACCGATATGAAGTGTAAATATTAGAAAGCCCGAAAATTCTAGTTCATCGTGGTTGCAAATAACATGATTGCTACACCAAAACAATGAACAATGACAAACTTTTTTCATCATCACCGTCTACCAATTCTTGTGTCTGTGGTTCAGACGAGCCAAGGCCTATCAACACAATCATCCGTGGCCAAAAAGCATATGATTTACACTCATCATCAACTAACTCATATGCATCATAGTACAAAATCAATAAGATCTTAGATGAAGCTAAACTCATCATCATCGAACTACTGTTAACTTTATATGATTCTAACAATGTTCTTTGGCCGAGATAGTCCTTTTATTCACCACGTGACATGCAAACCCCTGTTAAAAATTAGGGTTTACATGCAGAGAAAGTTAGGTTTAAACTCCTTAGCATCAAGTATAGATTCAAGACCGTCTCAGATGAACCAAGGCTCACTGTCATCAACCCAACAACATCATCTTATCTACTAAACATAGAAACAAAACAAACCCAAATGTTGAAAGAGAGAACCCTAAAAAGAAAGATAAGTGGATCCTTTCACCAACCACGAAAGGTGAATCGAAATTGAACACATAGAGGTATAAGCGATAAATAAAAAACAATAACAAATAAAACTCAATGTCTCCACTTTCTCTCTTTCTTTTTGCAAGCTACTCTCTCTTGACGAAGCTAATTCGATTAAAGTAGAAGAATGTGGCATAAATAAAGAGACACACTAAAGTGGCATAAATAAAAAGACAAAGAAAGAGTGGTGCTCAAAATGTAAAGAATAGAAAGTTAACTTTCTTCGTCATTTCAAAATCACGTAAAGTTAAATAGATATGAAAAATTGATGTTGTTTGTTTGTTATATGATTATCATAAAATGAGTAAATTTCGCTTTTGCTCCCTATCGTCTGGTTCAGATAAGGTTTGCCTCCAAAGGTTTTAAAACCATGAGTTAACTCCTTGTGGTTTGCAATCTGCCTCAATTAACTCAAACCCACTAACATTATTAAATAATTTCATTAATTAAAAGGACATTTTCTTGTTTCTACCCACCCTTCTACCTCATCCTCCTTCATTTCCACATGTCATTACCGTATGAAATTATGTTATTTACAGGGTCACCATCAATCGCCATCACAGTCATAGATCAAACTATAAGGCCTCGTTCCCGGGACGCTTACAGTTGGACCTTCATCGCACATAATATTTAAAACATTGCACATTTCATAAAACATTGCAGTGGAAAATTAAGTTAACAAAAACCATTCATTTCATTTATAATACTGTTTATTAAGCAATACAACATTGTTAAGTACAAAAGCATCATTTAATTGCATTACAAAACAACAATAATAATATGCGTGAATGGATGCCAGTCTTGCCCTGCCGAGTAGCCTCCCCGTGTGCCGTCCTTAGCAAAATTACCTGCCAACTGAAAATGCATAAAAGTCAGCGTTGCTGAGTGAGTTCTAAGTATTAAAATACTTTATATTGTTTATACATATAAATACTCCTTTTTAACAAAATACTTTCTTTTCTTTCATACATGAGAATTCATCGTAACATACAACAATGTATAACCTTATTCATCATTCATTATCGCACGTATTCATTCGTTTCATACTTTATCATTAACTTTCACTATTTCTAGATGTTGTCAAACTTTACCCCCATCATGGCCCGAAGCCACCATTCTGGGCACAAAGCCACATCATATCGTGGCACAAAGCCTCATCATTTCCGGGGTAAAGTGACAAGGATCCTGTTTCGTACTATGGATTAGTCACCAAGACTGATCCCCTTATGTGTAAACCCTCATGGGTTAGCCAAAATTACATGCTATAATACACACAGTTGAGCTGACAACTCTCATGAGTTATGATCCTCCTTTCATTTTACTTGCAAGCCTTTTCTTTCATTCGTTCATTATGTTCCACTTTCATTATTATTAATCTTTTTGTTGATACGCGATGTCCTTAGTTCTTTGTACTTAAATGTTTATGTCTTTCAATCTTACATATGTGTAATACAAGGATATTTTGGTAATATGATATGTGTTTGAATGTATATTTACTATTGAATGTGTCTTATTCTTGTATCATTTATAATTACACGCTTAAGTGAATATTATATATGGGTTTGTAGTAGTTAGTAACTGTTCTGAGTTAATAATGATTCAGGAATGTATTTGACTTAGTCTTATGGTTATTCATGCTAATGGCCCATGCTTATGGACCAGTCGCACAACTGAACCAGGTGATTGGCTCAGCCGTACGACTGAGTCATGAGACTGGCTCAGTCACACGATTGAACCAATTGTATAGTTTAATTGTGCGTATGAACAAATCGTATGGCTCAGTCGCATGACTGAACCATGCTAATGGCTCAGTCGTACGACTGTACACTGAAACCTATAAATACCATGTAATTCGTGGAAAAACTGAACACTTCGAATTCTTTCATACCCTAGCCGTCCAGAGAGTTCTATCTCGTCCATCCAAGTTCATAATTCGTCCCGGATCATTTTTTAATCATTCTTAACGTTGTTCTAATCGTTAGATTGATCCGGGTTTTCGTTCTCACTGCCAGTCAAATAGGATTCCGCACTATTTGATTAGGTTTCACGTTGAATCAGTAAGTACTCCGTACATACATGATTCTAACAAGTGGTATCAGAGCTTTGGCTCTTGATTCTTCATGGATTCGATCGGCGTTTTGGTTAAAGTTCACGGTTTTTATTCAAAAACCTTGTTTTTGATACAAAATGAGTTTTTGCCATATGCATGATTCAAAAGTTTTGAATTTTTCGACTTACAACAGTTTAGGGTTTGTGCAAAATCGTTTTGAGTCTAAACATGTTCAAAATTTCGAATTTTTCAAATTCAGCAGTCTCAGTCGCACGATTGGCTCGATCGCACGACTGAATCCCAATCGCATAATTAAATCGCACGATTGACTCAGTCGCATCCCCAATCGCACGATTGACTTGAATTGTACGATTGAATTCATTCGCACTCTCCATTCGTACGATTGAACTCATTCACCTCCCTTAATCGCACGATTGACTCAATCGCATAAGGTTTTCAAGTTTGAGTATTTGACTTTGGGTATGCTCAAGTTTTGATAACGTGGACGATCAGAACACCACATTTACTGCTGGAAAGGACTCACGAATCCAAACCTCTTACTGCTGGAAAATGAAATTGGAAATCACAACAAACCTCCAAAACTGTTGACTTTGGATGAATACCTACAATGGAAACAACGGTTTGAGATTTATCTTAATGGCGCAGACCCAAACTTGTGGATTGCTATTGAAACTGGTTACTCTACACCGGTTGGAGCTAATGGTGTTAAGCTAACTTTGAGTGGGATGAATGAAGTGCAAAAGGTTGCTCACAGTGCTGAGAAGAAAGCATATGCTTTACTGACACAGTCGATTCCTAAAGATATTTTCCATCAATTTTTAGAACATAAACAGTCCAAGAAGTTGTGGTCAGCTTTGGAAAAGCGATACGATGGTAATGCCACTTTAAAGGCACTGAAGGCCAAAGCCCTCAAGAAGGAATTTGACAACTTCTCATCCATTGGAAATGAATGCTTAGATGACATTATAGATAGATTTTATCATCCGATGAGTGAGATGCACACACATGGGGTAACTACATCGATAGAGGATAAAGTTGCAAGCTTTGCTGATGGATTGCCAGATAAATGGATCCCTTTGTTTCTAATCTGAGACAGAATGATACTTTAGCCACTCTAGACATCAATGATTTTATGTTGAAGCTGTTGGTACACATGTTCCTAGTTCTAGTTCTAGTGAGCTTAAATGTAATTGACTTTCATTTTGTAACACTGATGTAATGTTTGATATATGAAATGAAAAACTCTTCGTTGAATGTGTATTGGTTATTGAATGTTATATCTATTCTTATGATTGATTATTACACACTTATATGAACATGTTATATAGGTTTATAGTTGTTAGACATAGTTGCAGGATCGAATATGTGGGTGGTTTTTCTCTCACTCACTGTGAACAACACTCGACAAGTAGTCTATGAAGAGTTGATCACAATATAGCAAGTAACAAGCAGTAAAAATTAACACAGCAAGTAAATTTTCAAGGTACTTTTATATATTGCTTCTCAACTCAAAGGATTACAAGACTCTTGGACTCAATCGCTTTTGTAAAGAGTTACAGGGAAAAGATATATATAATACTACCTACAGCCGGATATACTTTGATACCACTGGACACCTCTAACCTTACATCTATACTACAAGACTCTAGGTGAGGTCTTTCAGACATTTTGCCTGAGAGTTGGTAGTCAGGACATGTCCCTGACTTACCTTTTGTCACCAACTAAAGTTGGTAACATGTACTATCATAAAAGGTGAACAGTAGAATAAAGTATGGTCACAACATGGCTCTTTAGGAAGATGCCATGCTGTATTAGAGGTCTGCAGCGGACTGTCAGGGACCATACTTTTATCTGCTGGACATAGCAATGTCTTCCGAAGGATAAAGTACTTCGGAAGAATAACTTCTTCCGAAGCCACTTATACTTCGAAAGACTGCTTCTTCCGAGGCTTGGAGTCTTCTTTGTCTTCGGAAGCAGACTTTGTCTTCAGCTCTTTCATCAGACTTTGTCTTCGGAAGCTCAGACTTTGTCTTCAGCTCTTCATCAGACTTTGTCTTCGGAAGCTCTTTCAGACTTTGTCTTCGGAAGCTCTTTCAGACTTTGTCTTCGGAAGCTCTTCAGACTTTGTCTTCGGAAGTTCTTTCAGACTTTCGGAAGATCTCTTGCTTGGCTTCGGAAGCCCTTCAATGTAGCACCAAAAAATGACTATGAAGTGGTTTTGGATGCACCAGCCTCATCATGATCCAACAATAGTTCTGTACCATTAAAGGTTCAGGAATATGTTTAACTAAGTCTCATGATTCAGTCGCACGATTGGACCATGCGAATGGGCCAGTCGCACGACTGAACCAGGTGATTGAGCCATACGCACGATTGAGTCATAAGACTGACTCAGTCGTGCGAATGAATCAATCGTACAACTCAGTCTCACGACTGAGCCATACGCATGGCTCAGTCGTACGAATGAAAACTGAAACCTATAAATACCACTTAATTCGTGGAAACAGAGACTTCGAGAATTCTTAACCCTAGCCGTACCAGTTCGTCCAGAGAGTCCCTTCCAACTTCATAGAACATTTCTGATCAATTCTAATTAATTCTTAACGTATTCTAATCGTTACTTTTGATCGGATTAACGTTCTCCCTGATTGGATCGCCAATCAAATAGGATTCCATACTATTTGATCTGGTTTCACGTTGAATCAGTTAGTACTCCGTACGTACACGATCCTAACAGAAGCTAAGGGAGGAGGAGCTGAGGCTAAAATACAAGTCCAAGAAGGGGTCATATATGCAGAGTCCATCACTGTATAATGTTGTTCCCACACCAACTTCATCAGGAGCACCTCTTCAAACAACGTTCGTATCCAACACGTCTGGAAATTCTCAGAGTTGGTCATCTGGAAGTGAAGTGTAAGGATCATCTGGTGCCCAATACAATATCAAAGAAGCAAATCCAACAAAGCTAAAGACTGAGAATCTGGGAAATGTTACTGTTGAAGTAGCCAAGGAACATATGGATCTTCTTGCTACTGTTGTGCACTCTTATGATGGATTAGTTGCTGGAAAAATTGGAGATTATAATTGAAGATTGGGATGAAGAGGATGATAATGCTAATCTCGGGTTGGGTTCAAAAGTTTCTGTTTCAAAACCTAAAACTTCAGAATCAACTCAGTCTAAAACTGTTTATCATCAAAATCTTAACAAAAAGAAAGGAAATAGTAATCAAAATGTGAAACAAATTAAGTTTGTCAAAGAAGGTGAGAAACCTAAAGTTGAGAAGAAAGAGACCAATCCAAGACATTACTACCCACTACACAAAAGATCACCCAGTCCAGTAGAATGGAGATCCTGTTTTAGATGTGGAGAACGAGGACATATATCTCCAAATTGTCCCTACTATCAGACACCAAGACGAAAGGTTGAACTTTTTCAAGATAATAAACCAAGGTTTACTAAATCAAGATCAAATACCCCTCCAAAACACCACAGGCAACACAGACAAGCCACTTGCAAAGCTGTGATGACTGAGGTAAAACAAATTGATGAAAGCAAACCACGGGTTCAAACAATAAACCAGTCGTCTGTTTATCACAAACAGTCCTTACACAAAACTGGTTTGTGGAAAGCCAAATAATCAGTTATGTCTGAGAGTGAGGATAAGATGAAGCATGTTGTTTCTCCAACTTCACAAGGACAATAGGTAGAGTTTGTTTTGTGTGATGCCTCTGGGAAACCCAAGCCTGTAAAGGCTTGGGTCCCACTCCTAAACTAATCATTTCTGTTTTTATGCAGGTTGTCCGCTACAATGCTATCACTAACACCTGGATTGTTAATAGTGGGGCATCCAGGCACATGACCGGGAATTTGTCTATCCTTTTCAATGTCAAGCAAATCAAAGGGGGACATGTATCTTTTATTGGAAATAAAGGAGGCTACATAACAGCTCAAGGTGAAGTAGGAAACGGGAAGGTGAATTTTGATAAAGTAAATTACGTTCAACAACTAGAGAACAATTGACTTTCAGTTTCTAAAATCTGCGATAAGGGATTTAAAGTGATGTTCGATGATAAGAGATGCTACATTCTGAAGAAGGAATATGTTATCCCTGAGAAGCAAATCTTAATGTCAACTTCAAGATATAATGATCTATATGTCTTGGACATGTCAAGAGCTTCTACAACTGAGTCAGCTGCACTGGGTGTTTCTTGTCAAAAGCCACAGAGAAATAGTCCATCTCTTGGCACAGGAGAATGGGACATATCAATCCATGGAAGATGAATCACTTGGTTCAAAATAATCTGGTTGAAGGAGTTATAGTTAAAAATTTTTAGCTTCCAGATTTCTACATATCATGCAAGAAAGGAAAACAGACCAAAAATTCTCACAAATCAAAGAAAGTTCATTCAATTGAGATGCCTCTGGAGCTCCTACATATGGACCTTACGAAACTGCCAGGACTATGTTGGCAGATGCAAAACTGCCTGTTCAATTCTGTAATGAAGTGGTTGTGAATGCATGCTACACTCTCAATCGAGTTCTGGTGGTCAAGCTTCATGGAAAAACCTGCTAACCGTTTGGAGCTCCTTACATGTTGCTGAAGAAAACTCAGACTGGAAATTTAATGAAAAAGCAAATGAGGACATTTTTCTTGGATACAATATCCTGACAAACGGGTGTACAACAACTCGACAGGTCAAGTTGAAGTGTGGTGCAATGTAGATGTTCAATGATACACCACCCCCCTGCTGGGAAAGGTCCATCATCATTCTTTGATTATGATGGATTTTTCAAATCATTCAATCTTCCGCCTGAATTTTCTGATGATGAGATTGCTGCTCAAATGATGTATGACGTTCTAAACACTCCAAATCTGGACTCCAGCACTACAGCTCAAGTTAATGGTACTTCTGGGTCACCAGGGACAGATCTAGAAGTAAGTGATCACTCCTCCGATGAGGAGGAAATTGCAAATGAAATACAAGCAATGAGGAGCACGTCAGCCCGAGTGAAAGTACAACCGTAGTTGAAAATGATTCGGCTGAATCCTCGGGGACAAGACAACAAACAGTCACAGATGATGAACCAGTGATCACAAATTTGGAAAATGAAGTGGTTGTTCCCACAACTCCTGTGACCAGGATTAGTGTAAATTATCCCGAGGAAAACATCATCGGGGATCTTCTCTCTGGGGTACATACAAGAAATCAACTGTACACTGCTGACTACGCAGTTGTGATGGAAAAGGGATATGTGCATGATGGGGCATACAAATGTTTTGTTTCTCAAGTTGAGCCCAAGTATGTAAGTGATGCCTTGAAAGATGAGGCATGGGTTAATGCGATGCAAGAAGAACTTCTACAGCTTAGAAAGCTAGGTGTTTGGACACTAGTGGACAGGCGAAGGGTGCCAAGGTTATTGGAACGAAATGGGTTCTTCGCTGCAAGAAAGATGACCAAGGAGTCATTATCAGAAACAAAGCATGATTAGTGGTTCAAGGATTCAAACAAGTCGAAGGTGTGGACTACAATGAAGTTTTTGCACCAGTGGCTAGGATGGAAGCAATCAAGATCTTCCTAGCTTATTGTCACGGAGTGATTTCTTCGACTCTCGTGTGGCACTTAGAATTGCTCTAAGTTCAGCCTTTGTGACCCAAACGATGTAACAATTTAGGTTACAATGCGGAAGCGTTTGCAAGCTTGTAATACAAATGACTTTGTATTGCTTACAAGGTTAGTACAAGGGTGGTTTACAAGTGTGTTTACACAAGACTTGTATGTGTTTTGGGTGCTTACAAATGATCCTAACATCACCTATTTATACTTGTCCATGTATCTAGATCATTCTTGATCTAGAGTGTTCTAAAACTATAATATTTACAAGATATTCCCGTGGATCTTTGAAGGCCTTTCTAGAGCCTTCTTGGCAGCCCACCTCCTAGATATTTCTAGAGAAATATCTTGATTACTCTTGATGTTTCAAGGCTGATCTAGATGCTTCGTTGCGTCCCTTCCAGGTCCAGAACGTTTTAGGCTGTTCCGGAGACTTCCGGACAGCCCTGTATGCCTCCGTATGTTTCCAGAAACTTCTAGAAGATGGGAAAAATGTTTTGCTTTTAGGCGGGTCGTGACATTATCCCCCACCTAAACCCACGACGTCCTCGTCGTGTTTCTTGCACGACCCCTGGCTTGTTCTCGTGAGTCGCAAGACGGATAGTGTTTTGCCTTGATGACTTGATTCCATCACGGCAGTGTGTACTTGATCGCCTTTGATGATGTACAAAGTGTTTAGGAATGTTGCTGGAACGGCTTTTGCTTTTCAGAAAAAGTCCATCCCGAGCACGATCTTGTAGTTGTCCAATGGTACTATCGAGAATTCAAGTTTACCTTGCCATGTCCCGATCTTTGTCTTGACAGACCATGACATTCCCTCGATCGCTTTAGTGTTCCCATTGGCATCTCTGAAAAATCCATCTCGTGTGGATATCCTTAGGCCGAGTCTTTTAGCCTCTTCTCGCGTCATAAAGTTGTGACTTGCTCCGGTGTCGATCAGTGCCTTTGCAAGTTGTCCATTTATTTCCAAGTTCACAAACCGAAGTCCTTTTGCCTCCACGCTCTTGATGTTGACCTTGTGCTCCGTTGGGCAGGACTTAACCATTTTTAACGGCTTCCCCTCATGTGTCGTTAAAGCATTCAATACTTGTAGTTGCATTGCCCCGAGACGAGCCTCCTTGTCTTCGTGGGATGCATCATCATTTCTAGCCACCTCCCGGTTGTCTCGTATTCTTGGGATACATGTCAATTTCATGGTCGTGATGATGAGGATGTGCCAGCTCACATCTCCCGGTTGTCTCGTATTCTTGGTACGTTTAATCTCCAAGGGGCTAGTGAAGATGCCAAATTCCTTCACTTGTTTCCCTTTCTCTTTGTGGACGAGCTTCCACCTAGCTTGATTCACATCCGTCTGGTACTTTCACCACGTGGGCTGTTCTTAGAGATAAATTTCTGAATAAATATTTCCCGCCCGCAAAAGCTTCCCGTCTCCGTGATCAGATCTATTCTTTCAGAATGGAGCCTGATGAACCATATTATCTTGCTTGGGAGCGATTTCAGAATCTGCTTAGCAGATGCTCCAATCATGGCTTGACTGAATGGGCTCTTGTAGAGAAATTCTACAATGGTTTGACTTACGAGACTCGTGCTAGATTTGACACCTCCGCAGGAGGACATCTTATGGGGAAGAAGGATGTAGCCGGATGCAATGATCTCTTCGAGAGCTTTGCTCAGACTGATCATGAGCAGCGAGCGGTCAACGGGAATTCCATTCCTGTTACTAGTCACCCCTCGACCACTCGAGGTGTTCACCATGTCACCATGGATACTAGTTTAGCTGCTGCTATTGAGAGTTTGTCTATGGAGGTGAAGGCGGTAAAGATGAAGCTGTATAGGTGTGAGCTTTGTAGGGGAGGTCATGATATAGTCGAGTGTCCACAAATGAATAGGGAGAGCGTAGAGTATGTAAGTTGTCCATCGAACAATTTTAATAATTCTTATAATTCGGGTTGGAGAAGTAACCAAAGTCAGAACTACAGATCTTCCGGTAATTCCCCTGGTTTCCAGTCTGCTCAAAATTACAACCAGGGGCAGGGTTAGATTGATAATCAGAAGAACTTAAATGAAATAAAGGAACTTTTAACTCAATTAGTTGTTAAAGACCAGGCTACCCAGAAAACTCTTGCTGAACATGATCTTATTCTAAAAAACCAACAGTCAGCTTTTCAGGATCTCCAGAGAACAGTAGTTGACCTTGCTAGGAGGATAGACGAGAAACCCCCATGTACTTTTTCATCTAGTTCTAGTATACAAAACCCGCATGCACATGTTAAGGCAATCACCACTAGATCGGGTAAGCAGTTAGGGGAGGTAGAGTCACCTACAGAAAGGTAGAAGATGTTGGGGAGAGAGAAGAGGAAGTAGAGATAGAGGGTCCTAGGATCTAGAGCACTATTAGGGATCGCCCACCCATTTTTAGACCCAGCCCTGAGATAGATCTTTCTAGAGTCCCATATCCTGATCGTGTCCGCCATCAGAAATATTCTAGGGAGTATGGGTACTTTCTTGATTTGTTCAAGCAGATCAAGATAAATCTTCCATTCATAGAGGTTCTCTAATGCATGCCCAAGTATGCTAAGCTCTTGAAGGACATCCTTAAGAACAAAGCAAAGCTTGGAGAACTTTCTAATGTTGATCTTACTGGTGAGTGTTCTGCAGTGGTGATGAACAAGCTTCTAGAGAAGCTGTCTGATCCGGGAGTCTTCACCATCCCGTGTCTCTTTGGTAGCAATATTCACAACCACGCGTTAACTGATCTAGGTGCTAGCATTAATTTGATGCCTTATTCGATTTATGAGAAGCTAGGCCTAGGTGAACTTACACCGACGCGCATGACACTCTCTCTTGCTGATAGTTCTGTTAAGTATCCTCGGGGAATCATAGAGAACTTGCTTGTTAAGATTGATAGATTTGTCTTCCCCGTGGATTTTGTTCTAGATATGGAGGCTGATGCGAATGTGCCTATCATTCTTGGACGTCCTTTCCTTCGTACGGCTAAGGCCAATATTGATGTCTTTAAGGGCACCATTGCACTTCACTTAGGAGATGAGGAAGTCACATTCCATGTGGCTGACTCCATTAGGAGTCCGAGTAATGTTAAGGAAGTTGTGAGCTCTATTAGTTCTAGTGAGAGTGAGGTAACTGAGAAGTCTAAGGAGTCTGAGTCTTGGGAGCTTGAGTTTGCTGGAGAGTTAGATTGTCTGCCTGAGTATGTTAGAGAGGGTGAGTTTGATGATGAGAGAGACCTTGCTGAGTTAGAGGCACTGATAGCTGATAGACCTCCTGAGATAGTGAACCCTACACCCATAGAAAACCCTAAGTGTGGGGATGTTTCTGCGGTTAGTAAGCCTAGGTCTGATCAACCCACTCTAGAGTCCGAGTCTAGTTTAGATCAGGAGGATGCATTCATTAGAGAGAAGTGTTGGGATAGGCTAGTGCCTTTGAGAGGTTCTACTGTGATTGATGGTGGGGCTGTTACATGGGATCTATTTGATCCTCCATGATTTTTGCTAGAGTTATAGATCTTTAGGAGGATCCCATGTGTAGAATATTGTATATTATTTGCTTGTTTGCTTTGTCTTATTTTTTTTATTTTGTTGAGTAAGTCTTTTATTTTAATTGTTTGAGTCAGTATTTTGAGTCTTTTTGTGTCAGTGTTATGCTGCTCGGGTTGTGCTTTTGTTTTGGTTATGTAGGTTTGGATACGTACCACCCGTACTCAATCTCCATTCGGGTGAATCTGGAGCTGTTGGCTGGAGTATGAAGGATGATCCGAGGCATGAGGGTGCTAGCTGCGAATGGAATGCTATATAGCTAGTGGGAACGGTTTGGAAGAATTGTTGCTTTGCTATCAGGTGAACACGTTCCTTTTATCCTTTTATGTTTTTTTTATTTATTTGTTTTAGTGTATTTCTGTCTCTGCATTGAGAACAATGCAAGTTTTAAGTGTGGGGATGGAAATGAGTTTGTTAGTGTTAGTTTTGAGTTTTTGAGTCATAAAGTGTCATAAAAATCCAAAAAAAAAAATCAAAAAATTTGAAAAATTTCAAAAAAATTTTTGAAAATGTCTTTGAAATTAGTATGCAATATATGGAAAATGATAGAAAAACTGGAGTTTTATTTTCAAACAAATGTGTGTTGAATGCAAAAAAAAATGAAAAATGAAAAAAAAATTGTGTAATAAATGTGATAGTTTGTTGACTTGTGAGTTATCTGGTTAACGCAGCTTGCATTGAAGGGTCCTTTAGTGTGTAAATTAATCTAACTAACTGAACTAGGTGGTCTTGTGGGTTTTCATCTTAGAAGTAATGGGAAAAATCTAGTTCTTTAGGAATTGTAAATTGGCACCCCTATAGGTTGATTAACTAGCATTTTAATAGAAACTTATTCCTCACAAACATGGCACACTGCTATCTTTTTATGAAAATAAATTCGAGAGTAGGTGGCGCCTCCATCAATTTCATAAAAAATGAGCTTGTTGTATAAAAATGCAAGAGTTGGTTCCTATGTGTTATTTACCGGGGATAGTGACTTTAGTTTGTAACACCTCTGGGGCCAGTCTAAATAAATTAAAATTGAACTGTACAATGTCACCTAAATAAATTATATGTCACCTAAAAAGCTCAAAAGAATTCATTCCACCAAAAAAAATTCCATCGTGACTACAAGTTTCTATTAAGATTGCTAGTTTTTCAGGTTATAGCGGTTAGGTGAACCAAAATGGTTAACCTGTGCCTTCCATTGTGCAAATTAGTAGAGCTGGTGACCTGTAGGTTCTAAGTGTGAGATCCTTTAGATGTACCTAGTTCTTTCATTTGAAACTTAAAAACAAAAACATGAAAATGGACCTGATTTGTAAGTGTTAGGGTATATTGGAAACAATGAACTAGACCTCACTGTTAACTAAACTAAATCCTGTGTGTATTTGTGTTTATTTTTTATTTTGGGTGAGTTAATAAAGTTTGTTTGAAATGATTTCCTGGTTCTGATTTCATTGCATGCTTTTTTAGGGACGAAAAAGAATAAGTGTGGGGATATTTGATATAATGTAGTTACATAGTTTTCGGGTCTTTGTTTTGAGTCATTTTGAGTCTAATTATGTTTAGTTTTATTAGATTTCATTTACTTTTGTTTATTTTATGTTTTGATAGGTGTTCGTGTGCAACGGAGTGGAAAACGAGCAAAAAAAATGAAGAAACGAGCACACGGGAAAACACCACGGAAGTAAATTAGTAAAAAGATCATATCGGGAGCTAGAAAATGAGTTACGGGACCCATAATATATGGATTTGATGGTTCTCGAGATGAGGAATCCAAAAATCAACTTTGTTTTACGTCTAGAGCCTTTTCGGGCCACGCGCACAGCCTTTCTTAGCTGTGCGCGCCACTCGGAGAGCCCATTACGTGGCCCAACTCATAAAATTCGTTTTTAAGTAGTTTTAGGTCATAATTCAATACCCTGACGGCTGGGAAAAAGGAAGAACGAATTAGGGTGACCTTGAAGGTTGTTTGGAGCTATTTTGGACGTGGAAACGAGTCGGGATTAAGATTTGAAGACGTTAGGATAACGTTTGCGCGTATTCTACAACTCGGGTCTTGTTATCTACACTTTTCTTATCACAAACTATGTTTAATCTTCTGAATTCAGATTGTTATGGTTGTTTATTGATGTTTCTTGGCTAAACCAGTAGTTACCTAGGTTTGATGATGATTGTTTGATGAATTTTGGTTCTTTATGGATTTTGGTAATTTTATGATGAATTGATTGCTATTTGTTTGGTTTATATCATTGAAGCAAGTTGCTAGTGTGTATTTGATATTGGTTATGGTTACAATTTGACGTTCCATTGGTATTATTGTGGTTGTCTTATCATATTAGATATCAAGTAGGTTAATTTACGTGAGTAATTAACTAATTTGCAGTTTAACTGATCACTAGACTGTAGGAACGAAATTGAAACCTGAATTGATTTTGAAAGTGCATGCTTAATTTAATAGCTGTAAAGTGAGAATTAATAAACTGGTCTAGTTACATAACAGGTTAGGTTTAGATAACGTGTGAGCGTATCTTATTTAACTGTTTTATTTTATTTTGTCAGTTTAAACTTGGGATTGATATAAACCTACCCTTTAGTGTTTTAGGATGCTTTGAGTTGTCTTTGCTGTGAAGTAAGTCAACTATAGGGTCTTTTAGCAATCTTTGGAATGACTATGAGGTTGTCCACTGTTGGGTCATGATAAGGCTGGTGCAACCAAAACCACTTCACATAGTCATTTTTGGTACTACATTCAAGGGCTTCCAAAGCTGAGCATGAGATCTTCCGAGAGTCTGAAGAACAACAGCCGAAGACAAAGTCTGATGAAAGAGCTGAAGACAAAGTCTGAGCTTCCGAAGACAAAGTCTGATGAAAGAGCTGAAGACAAAGTCTGAGCTTCCGAAGACAAAGTCTGAGCTTCCGAAGACAAAGAAGACTCCAAGCCTCGGAAGAAGCAATCTTCCGAAGTATAAGTGGCTTCGGAAGAAGTTATTCTTCCGAAGCATTTTATCCTTCGGAAGACATTGCTATGTCCAGTAGATATAAGTATGGTCCCTGACAGTCCGCTGCAGACCTCTGATACAGCATGGCATCTTCCTAAAGAGCCATGTTGTTGACCATACTTTATTCTACTGTACACCTTTTTATGATAGTACATGTTACCAACTTTAGTTGGTGACAAAAAGTAAGTCAGGGACATGTCCTGACTACCAACTCTCAGGCAAAATGTCTGAAAGACTTCACCTAGAATCTTGTAGCATAGATGTTAGGTTAGAGGTGTCCAGCTGGTATCAAAGTATATCCGGCTGTAGGTAGTATTATATATATCTTCTCCATGTAACTCATTAGATAAGCGATTTGAGTCCAAGAGTCTTGTAATCCTTTGAGTTGAGAAGCAATATATAAAAGTACCTTGAAAATTTACTTCCTGTGTTAATTTTCTTACTGCTTGTTACTTGTTATATTGTGATCAACTCTTCATAGACTGCTTGCTGAGTGCTGATTCACAGTGAGTTGAGAGAAAAACCACCCATAATCGATCCTGCAATTGGTATAAGAGCTCCAGGCTCTTGATTGTGAGATCTTACCATCCTAATCAACCTGTTTTTCATTCCTCACCACAAACCACTCACTCAAATGGCCGCTCTCTCCAAAGCTGATATGGAAACCGGCACCATGACCAAGTCCCCACTGATCACCCCTGAAGACTTTGACACATGGTGTATCAGAATGGAAGGGTTCATCAAGTGTCAAGATTCAAGGATGTGGGACTCCATTGTCAATGGTCCTTTCATACCAAGCACTACTTCTGCTACTGGTAATCGCATCATTCCAAAAGATGTTGATGATTACTCAGAAGAAGACAGGAAGAGAATAGAGCTAGATCAGAGGGCTATGACTTCTCTCCAAACTGCTCTCCCCAACTCCGTCTACAGAGGCTTCAAGAAGTGCAAGACAGCCAAGATTTATGGGAAGCCTTGAAGCTGATGTATGAAGGATCAAAGGAAACCCAAGAGAACAAGAAGGATCTCTTGAAGCAGCAGTTTGAGAACTTTACTTTCAAGGCTGGTGAGACCTTGACTCAACAATACTTCAGGTATGTTGAGATAGTAGATACTCTGGTGGATATTGGAGTAGCTCTTGAGAATAGAGACATAGTTAGGAAGTTCATGTCTTCCCTTCCTAAACTATGGACTCACTACTGTGTTGTTATCAAGAGAACTTCAGACCTTAAGACTCTTACTCTCACAGAGTTGTATGGTATCCTAAGCGCATTCCAGATGGAGATGAACATGCAGAACTCCTCTGGTCACTCCAATAACCAACTGAGTTCAGCCCTTCATGTGGTTGAAAGGGAAATCATAGAACCTCAACATCAGTTGCTGTGTTACCCTGACAACTCACAAGTGGACCCTACATTACTCTACCAGAGACTCCAAAGTCTCAAAAGGTTCAACACAACTCCTTTCAGGATAGTTGTGCCTTTGTCTCTGGAAGTGGACACTCTAGTGATTTTCAATACTGCTTTGATGATCTTGAGTGCTTCAGTCCAGATGATGTGGAGTATGTGGACATTGTCCAACAGATGGCTCTTTTAACTTACAGAGCGAAGAAGTTCTTCAAGAGAACTGGAAGGCAATTCCCTCAAAACCCAGTCAACAGCAAGTTTGGGTTTGATAAGAGCAAAGCAAAGTGTTACAACTGCAACCAACTTGGTCACTTTGCTAGGGAATGCAAGGCTCCCAAGAACAACCCGGGAACCTCACAGGCCTCCACACATCCCACTGCTTCAAAACATGAAGAGAAGTCAACTGAAACAGCTGCTGTGGCTCAAGAAGTTGACTGGAGCTTCATGGTCCAGGATGTGACTCCCGCTCAAGCACTCATGGCCGGAACAGATGATGATCAGGTATATGAACGTCTTTGTACTGCTGCCTGTATTGCTAAAGTTAAACTGTATAAGGATTACATTTCGGAAATCAGATCTGAGGTTGAGTCTCTAAATGTGTTAAAATCTGACTTTAAGAGAGCTGAATCTGACTATCAAAAGAAAAAGAGTTAGAGAAAACTGTGTCACTTTTAAAACATGAAAAGACCAACTATAAGACTCAGATTAAAGATCTGATTTCCAAATTATCTGAAGTTCAAGCCCAGTTGGTCTTGGCTGAGGCTCAGGCCAGGAAGCAAGCTATTACTGAGCAAAGCTTCCAAACTATTCTTGCATCAACCTCTCATTCCAAAATGTTTTATCAAAACAAAGAAGGGTTGGGAACCAATGAAATAGCTCCACCACACTCTTATGAGTCTATTAGACTACCTAGATGTGGTACTGAAGAGCAAGAGGTTCCAACTGCTGACCCTTCTCCATTGGAACTAAAGGATGAGGCAAAAATAGTAGCCACCACAGGGGAGGATACACTTATCTCCACCTGTGAAGACCAAATCCTAACCACCAAGGCAAGAAGAAGCAGAGCTAAAGCTGCTAGAAGGACTGCCAAGAAGGTTGCAGAGTCCAAGCTTAAGATCGACCCAAAGCAAAAGGGTGTCTTCATTTCTGCCGGATTCCAAGTGGTAGGTACTTCTGATTCAGGAAAGGAGTGTAGTACCAGCATTCCTGTCATACCGAAGGATCAGAAGTTGAAAGGGAAAGTTGCTAATGAGGAGAAGAAATCCAAGAAACAGCAACTGCAAGTTCCCAGAAGGCTAACATTGCCTGCATAATGTGTGGTTTGCACAACCACATGGCTAAAGATTGTTACTACAATCCAGCAAGCACACACTATGCAAATAATGTTAGAAGAGAAGAGTCAGAGAAGGTTTCTCAGTTGGATCATCTAAAACGGTCCAAATGATGAAAAAGGGAAAATTGGTCTCGGAAGCCAAGTTGCTTTCGGAAGAAACTACTTCTTCCGAAGGGAAAATGGCTTCGGAAGCCAAAGCCTCTAAGGTTCGGAAGAACAAGAAGGCTCCCTTGAAACCATCTCAGAAGAAGACTACTTCGGAAGAAAAGGTGGTGAAGGCTTCTTCCGAAAAGGAAGGTGGTGAAGGCTTCGAAAAGGAAGCTTCGGAAGAAGACCATGCTGCAAAAGCTTCAACAAGCTCATCCTCAAAGATCAACCAAAGGATGGATTGGAAGATCAAGGAAGATGCTGCAGCCCAAACCTCTTCTTCAACGACCTCTATTGAACCCCAATGCATATCTTTGGTTCAATTATGTCACTATCTTTGGAAGAGCCCAGACCAGCAAGGCTTGGGCTTCCAAACAAAACTAACCATCTCATCTTATGTGCAGGGACATCCATTTGACAAGAACAACAGTGTCTGGATTGTAGATAGTGGATGCTCCAGGCACATGACAGGGAACAGATCTCTCTTTCAACAATTCCAGAACTTTGATGGAGGGCCTGTCCAATTTGGAGGTGAGGCAGGAGGATATATTTCTGGCAGAGGAAGTATATCCAATGGCAGAATAAACATTGACAAAGTTCACTTTGTCAAACAGCTTGAACACAATCTGTTAAGTGTTTCTCAATTCTGTGACCAGAAGCATCAGATGCTTTTCACAGAACATGAGTGCATTATCCTCAAACCAGGGATGACAATTCCTCCGGAATTGGTGTTCTTAGATCTCCCAGGAAAGGGGATATGTACAAGCTAGATATGAACAATGCTTCTCCTATGGGTGAAGTTTCATGCTTTCTTTCCAAAGCTAATAGTGATGAGTCAACACTATGGCATAAACGCATTGTCATGTGAATTTTAAAACAAGAATAAATTGGCTAAAAATAACTTGGGTACATGGTTTGCCTAAAAAGGAATTTTTCTGCAAAGATAACTGTGTTGCATGCCTGAAAGGGAAACAAACACAGATCATCTCATAAATCCAAATGTATTAACTCTATCACTACTCCATTACACTTATTGCACATGGATCTCTTTGGACCCACAAGTATAATGAGCATTGGAAGGAAATCATACGCCTTGTGATCGTTGATGATTTTACAAGATTTCATGGGTATTCTTTTTAAGAAGTAAAGATGAAACGGCTGAAAACTTTAAAATCTTTATTCTTAAAATAGAAAATCAAATTGATCACAAGGTTAAGATATTAGAAGTGATCAAGGGACTGAGTTTAAGAACTTTGTTCTTGACTCATTCTGTGACTCAAAAGGGATTGCCAGACAATATAGTGCTCCCAGAACTCCTAACAAAACGGTGTGCTGAGAGGAGGAACAGGACACTTATTGAGGCTGCTCGGACAATGTTAGCTGATTCAAAGCTACCTCTAACATTTTGGGCAGAGGCAGTCAGCACTGCATGCTATGTGCAGAACAGGTTCTTGTAGTTAAGCCCCATGGAAAAACCCCTTATGAGTTATGGAACAAGAGGCCACCGTTCATTGGCTTTCTAAGGTCCTTTAGCTGCAGGTGTACCATACTTAACACAAAGGACAACTTAGCAAAGTTTGCTGAGAAGTCGGATGATGCTATCTTTGTTGGATAACTTCTAGCTCTAAAGCTTAGGGTATACAACATTAGAATCAACAATTTGAGGAGTCATCCAATATAGTTGTTAATGAGCACACTCCTTGTGTTAGGGGGAATGACCCTGATTATATCTTTGATTTAGAATTGTTTCCAAACTATTCTAAATCATCTTGTGAGAATGTTTCAGCTGGAACAGGTGCTCAGGTGATGCTGATGCTAATGCTGATCAACTATTTGAGCTTCCCAGACCTATTCCAAATTCTCCAAGAGCTGAAAGGCAACAAGCTTCAACTATTCATAGATCTGATAGTTTAACTATCTCCAGGAATAGTGAAGCTTCAACAAGTGAATCACCTGATGAACCCCAAAGCTCTTCAGGTGATCCATTACAAACACCAGGTTGAAGGAAGCAGTAATCTGAAGGAACAGGCAACTGTCAATACTACTTCACAACCAACCGTGATGATGTTTCTCAATCATTCAATCAGTCCTCATTGAATGACTTTGAAATAGCAGTTGGACAGAGTAATCCAGTTCCTGATCAGAATATGTCCAATCTGGACTTATCTCTGCAACTGGAAGTGATTCCTCGCCTTAGGATTCACAACACTCATCCAACTGAGAACATCATAGGGAATGTCTCTGAGGGTGTGAGAACAAGAGGACAAACTCATCATGGGAATGTCTGCTTGTACTCATGCTTTTGTCTCAGATGGAACCAAAGAAGGTGGAAGACGCCTTAAAGGATAGTAGTTGGGTTGAATCGATGCAGGAGGAGCTGCTTCAATTCAGAAGACAAAAGGTCTGGAATCTATGCCCACTACCATCTGGTCAAGTACCCATAGGCACTAAATGGGTATTCAGGACAAGAAAGATGATAGAGGCTTGATTATCAAGAACAAGGCAAGACTAGTAGTCAGGGTACACCCAGGAGGAAGGAATTGATTATACTGATGTCTTTGCACCTGTTGCAAGACTTGAGGCAGTTAGGATCTTCCTTGCTTATGCTGCATCCAAGAACTTCACGGTCTACCAACTTGATGTCAAGTTTGCTTCTATATGGGGATATAGATAGGGAAATTTATGTATGTCAACCTCCAGGATTTGAAGATCCACAACACCCCAATGTGTGCAAACTGGATAAAGCTCTATATGGGCTGCACAAGCACCTAGGCTGTGGTATGAGACCTTGTCTCAGTTCTCCTGAAGAATGGATACACTAGAGGTACCATTGACAAGACTCTTTTCATCAGAAAGAGTGGAGAAGACATTTTGCTTGTACAAGTCTATGTTGATGACATCATATTGGTTCTTCAAACGACCAATGTGCAAGGACTTTGAAAGCATTATGAAGCAGAAGTTTGAGATGAGTTCCATGGGAAAAATGGACTTTTTCCTTGGAACTCAGGTGAAACAGATGAAGGAAGGGTCTTCATAAGTCAATCTAAGTATGTCTCAGACATCTTAGATAGATTTGAAATGAAGAATTGTAAACCAGCCAAGACACCCATACCCAGAAACCATAATCTTTGCCCTGACCTTGAGGGGGAGGATACTGATCAACATCAGTATAGAGCAATCATTGGTTCTCTGATGTATCTCACTGCTAGTAGACCAGATATCATGTTTGCCATGCATTTGTGCAAGATATCAGGCTGCTCCAAAGGTTTCTCACCTAGCTGCTGTAAGGTGGATCCTCAGATACCTCAAAGGAGCACCTAAACTAGGTCTCTGGTATCCAAGAAATAGTGATTTCAATCTCTATGGATATTCTGACAGTGACTATGGTGGCTGCAACATTGACAAGAAATCAACATCAGGAGGATGTCAATTTCTTGGTGGAAGGATTATCTCATGGCAATGCAAGAAACAATCCTGTGTCTCTACATCAACTGCTGAAGCTGAATACATTGCTGCTGCTAGCTGCTGTGCTCAACTGCTATGGATTCAAAATCAGATGTTAGACTATGGATTCAACTTCATGACTACTCCTATCCATATTGACAACAATAGTGCTATCTCCATTACTGAGAATCCGGTGAAGAACTCCAAGACAAAGCACATTGATATCAGGTATCATTTCATTAGAGATATTCATGAGAAAATTTGATCAAGTTAATCAAAGTTGACTCAAATGAACAATATGCTGATTGTTCACAAAGGCATTTGATGAACAAAGATTTAAGTACTCATATCAGCTATTGGATGAAAACATTGATTAACTACTTATTTTGAAAAACTTTTAAATATGTAATGTCTTGTGTCAATACAATTTAAGCCCTGTTACAAAAGATCTTTAAATATTCCAAGTGTAAATTCCTTCCCAGAGGAATTAACTCTCGGAAGATATTCTTGAATATCTTCGAAGCCAAACTCCTCAATGGAAATTTTCTTCTCGGAAGAGTTTTTGGTCTCGGAAGAAGCGATTGATTTTATCAGATCTACTTCCGAAGCTTATAAAAACTCTCCATTCGGAAAGATAACTTTATCTTCGGAAGCAATGCTTTGCTTCGGAAGAGAAGGTATCTTCAAAAGACCACTTTACCTCGGAAGCAATGCCTTGCTTCGGAAGAGAAATTGACTTCAGGAGACAATTACCTTCGAAAATGTTTATATTCGGAAGTAAAGGTTTTATATGTAACGGCTATCTTTTGGGCCCCACTCTGTAAAAGGTAAAGATTTTGTTCATGATGGTCAGATTATTTAAAATTATCCTCGCCGCCATTATCATTTCTCCGCCGTACACCACCATACCACCCACAGTAACCCAAACAGTTACCCTATTACCGCCACTACCACAATTCATCCCCTTTAAATAATCTTGACTGATCAATTTCATCTTCTTTTACCAATTACTGCCCTAACTATTCCCTTCACTGTCAAACCTGCAATTTCACCAAAATTCAAGCTTACCTTCTCTTCAAATGGCGCTAAACCCTCAGCACAATCAAGTCGCACTTACTTGATTCGTCAAGGATGCCGACTTCACCCAAATCATCACCTTTCTTACGAATCCACATACCTCACTGCACTTACGGTTAACCCCACCGTATACTCCAACCATATGTCTGAATTCTGGAGTAATGGTCACACTGCAGTTCTGAATGGGGTTCGAGTACTGAGAACCCGCATTTGTGGCCAAGAGTTGGTCATCACAGAGCAACTCATCAGGGAGCATCTCGAGCTTCATGATGATGGGGCTCCTACTGAGTTCCCCAAAGAAGACTTGGAAGGCACCTATATCCTCATAGGATATGGAGGAGATGTCAGCAGATCAACCGTTTACAAGTTTAACTTCTCTTACCATTGGAAGTTCTTGCTGCACATTGTCCTGCACTGCTTGTCCAAAAAATCAGGGGATGGGATCAAATCCCTATGAACTAGGATGCCTAGTTCATGGGTTGGTGAGAGGTCTACGCTTCAACTACTCACGATTTGTGTTGACAACCCTTATCGGCAATCTGAGCAGGGATACATTCTTCATGTATCCCCGATTTATTAACATAATCAACTGTGAGCTGGAACCGAGCAAGCTTGTCTTGCAGCTGCTCTTACTATTCACAAGTAAGGCCTACCATCTTCAAAACTCTGAAGAAGATGCCATCAACTTCACTGGAAGGTACACTCCATTACCTCCAGCGATGACTGAGCGCATAGCTCCTGGTGACATCCCTGTTATCCCCACAGGTGATGAACCCACACCAGCATCCTCCACCACAATGCCGACAAAAACCTCTTTACTATCAAAGTTACATACCAGAGACGTCCCAAACGAAACCTTGTTCAATCTACTCTGATTGAACAAGCTCCTCCAGTTCAAACCAAAGGGACTAGAGTGGAATCATGGGCTCCACTCAGTCCAAGGTCACACCATCCTTCACATTGACCTCAATATGGGTTTTGAGCCTCCTCAGTCTCAAACCCAAGAGCCCGAACCCCAAGCCTTAAGCCCCAGGGTGAGTCTCTACACTCCCCTGTGCAGCCTTCTAGGGACAGCCCCACCATAGGCTCAATGCCTGTAGACATTGATCTAAGTCCCGGGTCAGTAGGTTTAACTTCCCTATCTTTCACTGACCTTTTACTCCGCACTGATGAAGAGATTACATCACTCCATGGCCATGAAGTTGATCTAAAACACCCTCTGAAAGATCAAAGAGCCAAGAGGGATCCCTTGTCTCTAGCCTCCATCAGAGAAGCCAATTACTGAGGTGAGTCCCACTGATGTGGAGGGGACTCATGTAGACTCAGCCACTACTCAGAGTCTCTCATTGAGCTCTCAGGACAGTGGTAACATCATTCGGACTGAGTCTACGGCAACTTGCCCATTGACATCTCTGAAAAAGATGACTCTGAGCAAAGGAATCCAGGGTGCCAAGAAACCACATCTGGTGGTGAGACTGAGCATACTCGGTATGTTATCTCATCTCCCCGTGATTCTTTCATGAAGATGAGGGAAGTATGCAACTAACACTTCAGTACTTGCTTTCTAAGGTCTCCAACCTGGAATCACAGGTGAGGATCTTAGAATCAAGGACTGCCACTCAGCAACTTGAGATTAACACTCTCAAGGCTAAACTAGCTGAGAAACAGACGGAGAGGTCTGTTAGGCATGTACCAATTCAGGTCTCACTGACTTCTTCCTTTAGCTCATCTAGCTCTCAAGATGATGCTACCAAAAAGGGGGAGAAAGTTCAGAGACAAACACTTGAGGAACCACAGACCCAATCCGTTTCTTCTCAACTCATCACATTACCTGAGTCATCTAATCCTTTCTAGAGATTGACTCAAAATGCTTCATGATCTCTACAGACTTTTCACAAAGTTTGTATGGAGATCCTCCTTAGAGTAGCCAGCCTGACACCACATCTATATTTTGGGGCTGAGGAGCTTCAAAGACTAACTGCACCTTCTACCACTGTGGAAGAAGTTGGTCAACCTAAGGTCCACATGGAACCTGAGATTAGCTTCGAAGGGGAAAGGGGACTGATGGCCAGCAACTGAAACAGATGGGACAGAACTTGCAGCAGTCTCATCTTCGAAGCTCAGCTGAAGCTTCCGAAGCTGACATGGAAGCCTCGAAGAACAAGAAAAGTCTTCGAGGCCGAAATAGAAGCGCGGAAGGCTTATTTCAGATGTCCGAGGAACTGACCATCACAGATGTTATTGCTGAAATAGCATCTGAGGTGAGCAGGAAGGACATTTTTGACATTCCTCCAACCCAAACACCAGCTGAACTTTCTCTCAATCACAAACCTCCATCCAAGAACCACCACAGTCAAGCACTGCCAAAGACAAGGAAAAAGAAAATTGACTGCGGAAGAGCTTCAGGAGGAGAGAGGATTGAGAAGCTCAAAAAGAAAGGTAGGTTTCCTACTGAAAAGCTGCTAGCTGCTAGTTCTAAGGCAGCCAATCAGGAAGAAATCAACCAAAAGAGAAGGACAGCACTCATTGACCAGCTCATCAGCTTAGGAGCTGCCAATGAGGAGATACTTCTGCTACCACTAGAGGAGTTGGTGACTTTGGAGAGGTCAACCAGGCTAAGACAAGAAAGAGAAGCCGGTGGCCTTGGAAAGGGAAGAAGAAGAGCGAAAGAAGAAGCAGCCCTGAAGCTGAGAGAGGATGATTAAATTCCTACTCTCAAGAGGCTTCAGTCTTCCTGAACTGTCTCCACATGATGATGACATGATCTGCTGCTCCACAACAAAGAGCAGGATCAATGGAGAGGAAAGGAAGAGATCTGCTAGGGAGAAGATGAAGGGAGAGGAAGAGAGAGGAGGAAGAAAAAAAGGGGTCACTGCCCAAGAAGTCCAATGACAAAGCATGGATGGAAAGACTTCTCAGGGCTCATGGCTTCTCTGGTAGGCAGGTGGGACCCATATCGAAAGGACACTCCAGCAGATTGTCAGTGAAATAAAAGCTGACATCCGTTTGGGGAAAAGGAAGGAGATGTACAGGAGGGGACAGGGAATGGTCTTCACCCAGCCATAAACACAGCCAACCACAAACCACAAACCTCACCGAAGAACCAACTCCATTTCCCATCAAAACTGAACCCACTGATGAAACCTTACCCTGAACCCACAACACTACCCACAACACCACATCACCTCAACCACCCAAACTACCCATCCTAAAACCCAAAACACAACCCAAAACCACTAAACCTAAGCCTACCAACAAAACCAGACCATCCCCTCAGCCTCTCAACATCTCTCCTTGAGGAAATAAAGGAGCGTCAAACAAGGCTCATCAACTGCACCCACTTGAGCACGCATCTCTGTGAGGGAGACCTTATCACATACCCTATGTTGATAACTCTTCAAGCTCCCTCACCCTAGGCCAATTCTTGAGTTGCCCTAGAGACACCTTGGGCCAGGCTGCAAAGACTTCTTGGTCTCAACTCTGATACCCTCAATGCTGAGGAGAAGAGACTAAGAAGGAGACTGGTGACTCTACTGGATACAAGGAAAGGGGACAGGATTTCAAGTCAGTCTTCCTAGACCTAGGAATGCTATAATCCAGTGGAGGTTCGATGAACCTCTCACAACTTTGTTGTGGAAAGGG